>OX463850.1:3998033-4040594 GCA_949825065.1 Odontocerum albicorne
ATGAAGCAAGCTCAGGATTCTCATTGATTTAGCATTAAGTTAAAATATTAAATCTGTTTTTATTCATTTTTAAGGGGTAACTGTATTTTATTTTGAAGGCATGTTTAAACACGATTCAATTAAAAATATTAAATCAAAACACATAAAACTTCAACATCAAAACTTTTAAAGAAAATAGATAAATAACTTTCAAGTGAATATATCTGTAAGATATCAGAATACTCGTAACATTAAAATCCCGATATTAAACCCTAAGCATTCTCAAAATTATTTTCTCTATCTTGGAAAAAAATACTTTCAACCTTCCGTTGAACCTTAAAAATATTGAAAATACCCATCAATCCAAAAGAAAATTAAAAAATTATCTGAAACTTGATAATCCTTCATTGTTATTATATATATTTTTTTTTCATTTTTCCCACAAACCTTGTGTTTTCTCTACTATTATTTGTCACTATCACTTATGTACCACAGTTGTAAATTTTATTATTATATATTGTACAAATATATTGTTATTAAATTTAAAAAAAAAACTACTTTCAATGTGTACCACCCCCCCCCCCCCCCCAGTGGGCCGCGGTAAAATTATGAAACGTTGACCGGTCCGCGGCGACAAAAAGGTTGGGGACCACTGCCATAGAGGATTAAATGGAGATTTTAAGAATAGCAAACTGCTGTAGAACCGAGATACTAGTGTAACGTGCTCGTACGCGTTGGTTTGGACAGGCAAAATAAAGCACAGTGGACAGTGCTATAAACATAAGAACAAATTGCATGAAACACTTAAAAACAACATTGCTCGGCGCAACTGGAAGCAAACAGCAGCAGATATACCTAAATGGTGTGAAACTGTTGTTTGGCAATATTCCAGGTCTTATTCTTTCATTAATTTCCTACACATTCTATGCAACGTTCTTATTTCTAAACTTTTATCTTTTTAGAGAATAACTATTTTTATTATTAGGGAAAAGTCCCAGCATATAGAAACGTTAATACTTAACGTTTGAGGAACACTGAACCCAAACCGCAGAACGATAATCCATAAAAAATGCACATATTTCATGCACGATGGAAAATTTTCTTTAAATATCAAATGCCTCGCCTGTAATTTATGGCCTGCCACGCGAAAGGGGTGCCGTGTCCTCAATTATCCAAAAAACATTAAGGCTTAATAATTAAAACCTTTCTGCGGATTAGCAGCAGCCGATCAGTAACTCAATCAAAACGTTACATCAAAGTTAAAATCCGTGTAAAACACGGTCTTCTCAGAATTTCTCGGCTTTTAAGATCCGACACTTTCTGGATCCGTCTAAATTTCGAGAAATAAACGCAGCACTTTGCTAAATGAATCCATTTAAACACATAACTGATGAAATGCTTCGAAGAAATACATTAACCCTTATTATAAGGGGGCGGTAAATCTCTTGGGATTAATTAAAAGTTTATAAAGCCGAAATTACACTTGGCTCAGTATATCACAAACAAACGCGTATGAACCTTAATAAAAAGGCACTTAGTAAAATGAAACTAAAGTTTTCAGAGATTTAAGGAAAAATAAGAATTGTTAAAAGATCTTTTATTTCCGTGTCGGCTTTTAACTTTCATAAAAGTGGGAAAATGATCACATTGAAGACAAAGCTATCTGTGCATCAATTTTAAAGTACGGGTCGACAAACCTTACATCTTAAAAAGGATAAAATAAACATAACGTGTTGTTGATATTTCAAGTAAATTGTATGAGAGATGTGAAGAGAAGTGTCTGACAATGAATTTTGTGTAACACAAAGTCATGGTAATAGAAAATTGTGATAGGGAAAGTAAATACGACACATGGGAAAGCAATCCAAGATAATTGTGGTAGGGAAAGTAAATACGACATATGGGAAAGCAATCCAAGATAAGACAAATAATAAAAATTCCGCAATTTGGATAGTATTTTCTATACATGCTCTGATATTACATCATTTTACAAAGAAAATACTAGTAGAGCAGGTAATAGAGTAAATGGCGCCTTAACTGAATGATTCATTATTTCGAAAGGGTTTGAAAATAATTTAAAAGAGTAATAATAAAGGTCGATCAACGACACACCAATTGAACAAGTTACAAAATTTAAATACTTGGTTGCTAGCATAATATGCAATAATAACCTCTATGGCGAAGCACTTGAACAATCACAGGTATTTCCGGCCGCAGTTATTTCCGGATGTTTAAAGAACACTATCTGGAAAAACAATTATATGAACATCCAAAGCAAGGTGAGAATATACAAGACCTGTGTCCGCCCCATAATGACATACAGCATATAGTAGAGTCCAGAGCCGACACTGTCAGAACCAAAAATCTCCTTCGAACCAGCGAAATGAAGGTATGTTACTCAGGAGTATCTCTGGCAAAACCCTTCGTGATAGAGTACAAAACACAGAAATCCGAAAGATGTGCGAAGTTGAAGATATTGTCAGATGGGGACGATAGAGAAGAAGGTTCTGGAACGAACATGTATCCAGTATGGCGGAACCAAGAGCCGTAAGAATGGAAAGGGACAGTATCCCCCAAGCAAGCAGACCTCCATGACGACCTCCCAAAAGATGGAGACAGCTGGCAGTCAACGTCACAAGAGGGAAACGATGATGCAGGACCATAAAAGGCCAACAGACCTAAAATAATAATAATATATTTACTAGAATGATGTTCAGTGTACGTGTGTGTATTCTTGAATATATTATAATTTTGAAAAAAATTGCACTTTAAGGTGGTTTGGACATATTGAAAGAATGAGTGACGAAATACTGACTTAACAAATTTACAATGCAAGCATAACTGAACGTCGTTATAGAGGACGACCGAGAAAAGTATCGTTTGACCGAGAAAATTCAACTTTGAAAAAGGGAGACGAAAGGAGTAAAAGAAACAAAAGAAGCTGTATGAGAAAATTTAAAGATCTAAAAAAGGCTGACGATGTGTGTCGTTATAGAAAAATCTGACGCTATGTCCTCTACCTACTCTGACAGAGAATGACATGATGGTATGTATGTTTTCAAAATGTTTAACATTATTTTAATTCTAGTGTATTTTATCAATTTTAGAACAGTCCATATACAATTTGATTTGAGTTTCATAGAGCTAAGAACGCCAACGAAAGTCCAAATCAAGAATATGTTAGGAAAGTTTGGCACTCTGCGTGAAGGTATGTATGTCTTTAAAATATTTTTTTCATTAAAGCTTCAGTGATAAACCACATATTGTACGGGTATTGTGATCGACCACTGATTGTCGATTCCCACTTAAGACAGACGAAGTTCGAGTAGAAAAATCAGGTCGAGATGTCTCTTCAAGTGGAAATGAATCAGCTTTCTTCTTCTCACCCTTCACTCCGTCTGTAGGAAGGGTATTCCCCTCATTTTTAACTGGAAAGAGCTCTAATGAAATTGGAAGAAAGGCGAAGAGGTCATTTAACAATTTTTATTTGGATAAAGTCAACTTGTATGTATTTCTTGTATGCACTCTATTGTATTATAATTTCGTTGTTTAAAGTATAACCTAGTAGATGTATAGCCATGCAGCAATCTCCTCCAAACAACCAAAAATATGTTAAAGGGACCTTAAGAGAAAACCATAGAGCTAACGGTCATATTCACATACAACAAAGGTTGTTATTTATACTGTAAACCAAATCCGTGTTTTTTTTTGGATTTTTATTACCTATTACCATTTAAAATTTTTGGGTTAGTGTTATTTATATAAACATTTAAAGATAATAATCCACAACAGTATTTTAGTACTATTTTTTATCCATGGAGTGAAATTTGGATTTAAAAAAAGGACTGAAATAAGCTGTAGAAATGCGTGTACTTAGAAACTAATATGAGATGAGATGTACGATATAATACGGAATGAAATGATTAGCGATGAATGTGAACTCAAAGCTGATATATTTTTTATAGTTAAGGCATTAACGGTATGGAGGTTTAAAGACATTGTAATTTTTTTTATGAAACACTGTTTATTCCACTTTTTGTAACGGTAAAACCCTACCGGTTTCAAGGCTTTCACCTCATATCCAGGGGAGCACAAACAATACTCTTGTTTGTGCTCTCCTGAAGATGAGGTGAAAGCCTTGAAACCGGTAGGGGTATACCGTTACAAAAAGTGGAATAAACAGTGTTTCATAAAACAAATTACAACGTCAAAGCTGATTTGTTAAGTAAGATGAAGAAGAGCATTTTGAAAGGGTTTGGGCACGTGGAACGATAGAATGAAGAAAAACTAACAAAACAAATATACATAGAAAATAGAAGTGGAAGGCGTAATAGACGAACCCCAAGGATAGTATGGTTGGATCAAGTAATTGATATTTTGGGAAATGGAAAATTAAGAAGGAAGAGAAATCGTAGCTGTATGAGAATGTACTCGTATATATGGATGTGGAAGAAGCGAAATATATGTGTCGATAAAGGAAAGTCTGTCCTCTTTACCTGACCTCTTTATCCGTTCCAGCAGGAAAACCATGTGATGGTATGTGTATATATACTCGTATTATTAAGTTTTGTGAGTAATTGGGTTTATCCTGTATTAACGTCCATTTTAGTCGGCCGTTATGGCCTTTTGCAACGAAAACACTTTTAGAATTTCAACTGTGTAGTTTTATTTGTATGAAGGTTGAATTAAATTTGAAGTATAATATTAACAGTATTATAATAACGATGATGTTAATATCTTAGTGGCTTTTATTATAGAATAATGATGTCTGCCTCAAATATGGCGTCCTATTTAAAGCAAAGATAACTATACCACGACTCTTCGTTAGATTAGGAAGGAATGTTTCGGGTATGTTATCCTTGCCCTTAAGGTCAAATCGATATCAGTGATTTATCTCGTTCGCGATTTCTTCCATTTAGTGATAACAAATCTTTATTGAATTTGGGGAGATAACCACCGACGAGATGATAAACTTAAACATAATACATCGAGTAGGTTGACACTAATGTGATAACGCTAATATTTATAGGATCTACTATATGGTTAGCATTGATAAGTTTGACAAGGGTTCACATAACTTATAATATTTATTTGAATGTGGATAAGAACATCGATAAGATAACATCGGTTTTGGTGATTATATCGTGTTACAGATAATGCTAATATTTATAGGTTCTTAGATAAGCGGAACATTGGTTGCATAATATATTGGGGGTGAATTAGAGCAGTGGTCCCCAACCCCCGGGCCGCGGCCCGGTACCGGGCCGTGGACCAAATGGTACTGGGCCGCGCAAGGGCGGGCCTGCTTAAAAATCAAAATTACTTTTGAAAAATCGAACATACCCAATAAAACTTAATTATAGCTTAAAATAATGATTCCATTGAAAACCCCTTCTCGCTAAGTTACCACCGACCTTCCGACAATACCTGTTCGAGACAACAACTCTGCCGGTGTTCTGGATTAGAGTCATATCGGAATACCCTGAGATTGTCACCACAGCACTAAAATCCCTATTGCCATTTCCGACATCCTATCTATGTGAAGCGGGGTTTTCTGCAGTTTTCTACAGTTTTTCTGACAGCAACCAAAACAAAACAAAGAAATAAACTGGGCATAGCAAGACACTTCGGGTGTCACAATCTCCTATTACCCCCAGATGGAACCATCTCGTTTCAATAAAGCAAGCTCAGGGTTCTCATTGATTTAGCATTAAGTTAAAATATTTAATATGTTTTTATTCATTGTTAAGGGGTAACTGTATTTTGTTTTGAAGGCATGTTTAAACACGATTCAATTAAAAATATTAAATCAAAACACATAAAACTTCAACATCAAAACTTTTAAAGAAAATAGATAAATAACTTTCAAGTTAATATATCTGTAAGATATCAGAATAACATTAAAATCCCGATATTAAACCCTAAGCATTCTCAAAATTATTTTCTCTATCTTGGAAAAAAATACTTTCAACCTTAAAAATATTGAAAATACCCATGAATCCAAAATAAAATCAAAAAATTATCTGAAACTTAATAATCCTTCATTGTTATTATATATTTTTTCTTCATTTTTCCCACAAACCTTGTGTTTTCTCTACTATTATTTGTCACTATAACTTATGTACCACAGTTGTAAATGTTATTATTATATATTGTACAAATATATTGTTATTAAATTTAAAAAAAAACTACATTCCATGTGTCCCCCCCTCCCCCCCCCCCCCCAGTGGGCCGCGGTAAAATTATGAAACGTTGACCGGTCCGCGGCGACAAAAAGGTTGGGGACCACTGAATTAGAGTATAGATAAGATTAGCATGCGCTGGCAGTAGACACATGACAGGGCGACCATAATCTAACATTCTGATGAAAGAAACATATACAGAATACAACCACAGTAAAACAAAAATAATCTAGAGCAGTAACGCACTGGACGGCAGGAACAAATTATATAGTTTCTAACACAGTTTGATTACAATTCAACAATTTAATCAAAAGGTACCATCAAATACCTTACCCAACATACCAAGAAGAAACTGTGAGGAAAATCAAATGTTAAACCAAAAGCTATGTGTTGGCGCAATCATGAAAATAATTTTAAAACCTTGAGCCCTTTATAATTTCAGTCTCCTTGCCAATTCAAATAGCACTGTTCATTTTATATAAAACTTCTTTCATCACGTCTAAAATCCAAGAATTGATAATACTGAGACTTCTTTTGTTCAATTTCTCAACACAGAACACCAATCCATCGTCCTCGTGTCTAAGCCCATCCAGATCACGTCAGCCGCCTTCATGTCATGGAATTTGATACCATAATACTGAGAATTAGGTAATGGGGTATATGGAGAAAACAAAAAGAGAACGTATTAACCACTAGCTTCGTTAATCCACGCACATGTGGGGAATGAGCTCATTCCACAATTATTCTACATCAGTCTTCGCTTTACGGGATTTAAAAGAAAAAAAATTACAGCGGTTTTAAAAATATTCCTCGGAGTCTAATAAATTATTTTTGTAGGATTTGTGAGGCGTATTTTATTTTAAACCAAACAATCAAAATCATCAGCGCGTTCAACAAGGACATTCGCTAAACATATTTGACAATAAATTGACCGGATGTTTAGATCGTTGCTACTGAACATGCAGCTAACTTCACCACGATCCGTCTTAAATAAGACCTCTGCCCGTCCACTACATTTGCCAATTTGATATTTGTGTTTTTTAAAAATGTTTCATTAAGAAAATGAATCCTTATAAGTATAACCATAAGGGTGGTCGCATATGCGACCGATTTCTGCTTATGCCCGTTAAAGGGTTAAGTGTTTCGTGCAAGCATTTATTTCTGAACAAAAACACCAGAAGTTTTTCGAGTTGGAATGTTTTACATAAAAGTAGAAGACTGGATCATTTTTAATAATTCTCAGACAAACCATTGTTTACTGTTTACTAGTTGCGTATTGTTCAAACTTTTATTGAGTAAGTGTCAAAATTTATATGTTATTATATCTGTGGCGGTATGGCAGAAGTTGACATGTCCGTTTTTTGTCATTCTGTGTTTATTCTCCCAATTTATAGAAAATATTTCTCAACTTTTATTGAATGAAGTGTCAAAATTTATAGGTTATTATATCTGTGGCGTTATGGCAGAAGTTGACATGTCCGTTTTTTGTAATTTTGTGTTTATTCTCCCAATTTATAGAAAATATTTCTCAAATGGCAAAATTTGGTGCGTCTGTAATGTATCCCTACCAATGTTAATATGCTAATATTATCGTATACTCTTATACACTTCCATTAATTATTATAAGTTATCATGCAAACCAATGTTAAGCTTATCGATGTTGTAATGTATCCCTACCAATGTTATCTTATCATATACTCTTATCCACTTCCAATATATCATGCAAACCAATGTTAAGCTTATCGATGTTGTAATGTATCCCTACCAATGTTATCTTATCACATACTCTTACCCACTTCCAATATATCATGCTAACCAATGTTAAGCTTATCGATGTTGTAATGTATCCCTACCAATGTTATCTTATCGTATACTCTTATCCACTTCCAATATATCATGCAAACCAATGTCAACCATATATCTGTACTATGTAATCTAGAGCCTATAAATATTAGTGTTATCACATGTATGTCAAACTTAACTCAATGTATTATGTTCATCTGTCTGAATTATCACGAGCTGCGATAAATCTTAATACAATAAAGATTTTATATCACTAAATGGAACTAAGCAGCGAACGATACATTCAAATAAATCGCCTGATATCGATTTGACCTTAAGGGCAAAGATAACATACCCGAAACATTCCTTTTTAATCTATTGAAGGGTCGCACGTATGGTTACTTTGCTTTAAATAGGACGTCATATCAGACGCATCAATCATTATTCTTAAAGCCACTGCGATGTTAACATCATCGTTATTATTACTTCTATAAATACTGTTAATATTATACTTCAATGTAATTCAACCATCATACAAATAAAATTACACAGTTGAAATTCTAAAAGTGTTTTCGTTGCAAAAGGCCATAACACGTCAGTCATTATCCAAACAAAAGATATAATGTTTGGAAAAACTTAAAAAATGATTATGTGTACTTATTTTGACAGTTTATCAAAGTTAATATTGCTTCTTCTGTAAACTAATGTAAAACGGACATATCAACTTCTGCCATAACGCCACAGATATAGAGGTAAGTTTGAAACACGAATTTACAACGTGTGAGTATGTTTGTAATTCAAAAATGCAATTTTAAACATCTAATGCAATGTTTTTGTGTGTGTAAATTTTTTTCTCTGTGTGTTTTTGGAGGAAAATGGATCAAGAATTTGGAGCGAATGTAACTTTAAGAATTAATATAGATGGAGTTCACTTCGGTCGTCCATAAATAAAGATAAAATACAATATCAACAAAATAAAAAAAGCGCTATTCAGATCACATACACTTGTACATTCTATTCAGAATACATACACATGTACATTCTATTCAGAACACATACACATGTATATTATATTCAGAACACATACACATGTACATTCTATTTAGAACACATACACATGAACATTATATTCAGAACTATACATGTATGATACATTCTATTCAAAACAAAGGTTTTCCAAGGTTCCTTTAACTGTCCCGCGATTCTAGAAGCACTAAGTTTATATGTACCCAATAAATATAGCCGTGCAAGGAATCACTCTGTTCTACATACCAACTTACAGGACGAATATCATGGCTAAACACTCAGTCACGCGTGGTATAGAGATATTGAACCAACTGAATGACACGGTTGATATATTCTCAGTACCGTCTAGCAGTATGAGAAGAATCCTGGCTGATATTATTCCTAACGAATAAGCTAACTCTAGAAGCAGACCCTCTTTGTGTAACAGGAGAAATCCGTGCAAAGTGGATAAAAAAATTTAAAAAAAACATACACGTGTACATTCTATTCAGAACACATACACATGTACATTCTAAAATTACTAATGTAAAATACAAGAGTAAAAAAATACTCAAACACAATCTAAGATTTTACAAATTTTGATAAATTTGGTGAACATGGTGAAAAAAATTAAAAGCGCTCAAATTTTGACTCATTTAAATTTTTTTTTTAAATATTAAACATATCACTCACTTTTCAAGCCAATATGCATTTCACTAAGGACCTATTTTAAAATTCATCACATTTTAGAAATGTTTTCTTTCCATAGCCGCAACATAAATAAAATTCAAATGCAAAACAATCAATCTTGTCGCATAACGAGAAGGTAATGTACTTCGGTATATAAACCACTCGGTGTCAGTGTAAAAAATTGCCTGACGGTGTACCCACTTGATGTCTGTAGAGCAGTGGCTCTCAACCTTTTACATGAGTTACAAGGGACTTAATTTTTATAATGTATTCATTTAAAAAATATAACTGCTCATATAAAATTTTTCAGAAGTCGTAATACAGGTGTGCAAGAAAATGAAGAAGTAATGGGCAGGACACAGCCAGAATGTCAATTCCCGATGGACGTCAGATGTTGGGTACAATAATAAAATTGTACCCAAGAGGCATTAAGACGCCCAGAAGAAGACCGAAAGTACGCTTCTTCTTCTTCCCAGTGTCATGTCAGGTCGCCCCAACGTTGAATATCGCCTGAGAGTAGACATCTCTGTCCCCGGCAACCCGAAAAAGATCTCCAATACCCCTTATGCCAGTTCAAACACGTATATTGCGGAGCCAGGAGATTTGCCTCCTGCCAACACCTCTTCAGCCTTCAATTTTGTCTTGGATGATCAGGTGCAGTAATTTGTACTTTGCTCCTCTAAGTACATACATGACCCAAGTAGGACACCTTTCGGATTTTTATATAAGTCAACAACTCTCTATCAACTTTGGCTCTTTGAAGAACCCTTGTGTTGCTGACCATATCCGTCCAGGGTATTCGTAGCATTCTCCGGTGCATCGATATTTGGAATGATTCCAGTCGGTTCATACTACCAACTTTGAGGGTCCATGATTCTACTCCATGCAATAACACCGACCAAACGTAGCATTTGACTAACCGTTATCGAAAGTACGCTGGATAGATGAAATCAGGAAGTATAGCAGTATCACATGGCCCCAACGAGCAAGAAAAACGAACTATTGGGAGTCAACTTGGGGAGACTTTCATCCAGCAGTGAATATAGCCTGGTTGACAATGATGACCATCATATAAATAATAACAATAAACGTGGAATAAAATGTAAATAAAAGCGAATTACATTATTTCATTCCAAAAGTTTTGACAAGACTAAGAAAGAGTAGGGAAGGAAAGAGAAAGATTAAATGAAAAAGATAAAGTTACAGGTGTATCTAGGGGTTGTTATCTTTGAATATTTTTTATTTTTTTTATTTTATTATAAATCTATGTAGAAATTTCTACATATGTACTAGGTTAGTCAAAAAGTTTTGAAAGCGGAAATGAAAATACATTTTTTTGGGAGGAAATCACTTTTATTGCTCAGTATAGTCTCCCATAAGATCAATACACTTGGTCCAACGATCTTCCAACTTTGTTGTCCCATCACGGAAGTGGATCGGGAAGGCCTGCAAAATACTCCTCTACGACGGCTATAACCTCTTCGTTTGATGAAAAATGCTTTCCACGAAGGAATTTTTTGAGGTGTGAGAACAGCCAGAAGTCAGAGGGAGCTAAATCTGGCGAATAAGGTGGATGCTGCAACAATTCGTACCCCAATTCACTGATTTTCGCGATGGTTTTTTGAGCTGTGTGAGCAGGTGCATTGTCTTGATGAAAAATGTTTTTTTTTTTCTGCAAACCGGGTATTTTTTCACAATTTTTTTCATCCAACTGGTCCAAAAGGTCACAATAATAATCAGAGTTGATTGTCTTACCAGTTTGGAGATAATCTATCAATAAAATTCCTTTTGCATCCCAAAAAACTGACGCTAACACCTTCTTGGCCGATTTCTGGACACGAACTCGCTTCGGAGCCAAAGTGCCTGGTTCACACCACTCCTTAGCCTCTTGTTTTGATTCAGGATCATGGTGGTAGACCCAAGTCTCATCCATAGTGATGAATCGACGCAGAAAATCCTTTTTATCCTTTCGAAATTGCTTCAAATGTTGCTCAGAAAGTCGCATTCGAACGTGTTTTTGTTGCATTGTTAGCAAATGCGGCACCCATTGTGCACAGTTTTTTGAAACCCAAAACCTCAGCCAAAATATGCCATGTTGTTCCATGTGAGATGCCTATGGTGTCAGCTATCACATCCACAGTCGATCGATGATCTTCCAAAACCATATCCTGTATTTTCGCTATGATTTCTGGTGTTGATGCACTTTTTGGACGTCCTGAGCGTGGATCGTCTTCAACGCTTGTACGGCCACGCTTTAACTCCAAAACCCATCGGTGAACGGTTGGAAATGAAGGAGAAGACTCCTATAATACTTTCACCATCTTTGCATGGATCTCAGTAGCCGATAAACCTTCCAAAACAAAGAATTTAATCACTGCAGGATATTCGGATTTTTCCATTGTTAAAAAATACATTGACACGTCAACTTCAAATGGCTTGTAAACACAGAATGAATTGACAGATCGAAATGAAATTTTGAGTACGTTCTTATGAAAGATGAAATATTAAAATAGCGTAGAAATTTTGGTTTTTCTACTGCTCCATAGATGTCGCTTTCAAAAATTTTTGACTAAGTAGTACTCGTAACACACATGGATTTCTGTTGGTATCGTATTAGACCAAGCTCGATGCAAACAGATCCAGCTTGACAGTCAATTTATCGCACGGGATGCAGACCCGATTTATGAAGCTCGATTTTATGTAGTTGGTTCTGGAATACTTGGAATAAAATAGTCTGCCGAGTTGATGGTCTCAGAAAGACGTAAAATTGAATCGCAGTCAGCAGAATTCGACTATCAATCACGTCGTTAAGAATTTTGTGAAGATAGTGTACATCGATAACTTATCTTCTATCGGAAAGGGAAATAATTTTATGACTAAAACAAATACTTGTTTTAAATCAGATATATGAATTCAAGATAATTGTGAACTTTGTGTCCAAAAAGGATCCAATTCATATTTATATTTGTTTGAAATGACAAAGGCAAGCCCGAAAGGTTCTAACCCTAAAGGCTCGATACATGGAACCAAAGTAGGCTCTTCAATATGTCTGAATCACCAACTCAGATGTGTTGAAGGGTACCATATAAATAAACACAAACTCAAACCAAAATGACGTACTTAAATATGAAACCTAAGCTTCGTTTTCATGTGACAGATTTAATTTTACTTCATTTTCATATTAAAAAATATTATATCTTATATTGTTTTAGATTGAAGCTCGAATTTCAATAGTTCGGAAGTATCTGTTTTTTTTTTCTTGTAGGTCCACGCGCTGAAATGTTACGTTCCATAGTGAAGTGGTTGTAACCAATTTTTTATTGAACTCTTGCATAACAATACTGCAAACAATAAGACAATCAATATGAACATTGTATGGAGTATTATGTAGTTAAGCGAAAAAGCTGTTCTTGCTGGGATGAATTAGTTCAATTGTATAGGTTTGCTTTTTTGTGTTTTTCGTCTTATATTAGATTTTTTTCTATCGTACAATATTGCTTACATGTCAATATTAATTCAAATATAATTAAAACACTAGGATTACTCTTGGCGACAATTATCCCGTTAGAAGATAACAAAAGTTATTGAAAATATTAAAAATTAAATTTTTAATAAAATAAATTAAATGCCCTTTTTTTATTCACAACTGTTTTATTTGAGTACACTTCCGATTTCGAATATATCAGTCTTCTTCGTCAGGTAAAGATTTAGATCATATGAACCTGACGAAGAAGACGGAAGTCTTTGAAATCGGTAGTGAACTCAAATAAAAGAGTAGTGAAAACAAAATAAAGATTTGTGTTTTATTTACTGTATTAAAAATTTATAAACATGACACTACAAAGTGAAACAAACGTATTTTCTAAGATTCAATAAATAAAAATTTATCCTTTTAGTGTTCGACAATTTTACTCAGAAAAAGCCTCCCTATTCTTAATGTTGTCAGAGCCAGCCGCTATAGTTTATTTGTAATATTATCCTAGTTTTCAAATAAAGTTAGTTCGGAATACACCTAAAGATGAGTCGTATCTAACTTTAAACTAGTTGCGTTAAATATACGAGTATATTTTCAAGAGAAAGAGTGTTTCAATTTTTAATAATACTTGAATAAACATGATTTTTCACAGTGTGTACGCTAAAATACAAGAAATATTGTCAATATTAAATTAATTGTTATTTTTTTTCCGAATATTTTCCGAATATTATCAAAAGGTCATTTGACCGTTGAAATAAAATAAAAATAGTTATATTATTTATACTTAAGGCACTGTGGATGTTTAAACACATTGTAATTATTTTAATCAAACAGGTTTTCTGCTCATCATCAGGGAAGCACAAACAAGACTCGTGTTTGTGCTCCCGTTATGATAGGGTGAAAACCTTGAAACCGGTAGGGTTATACCGTTATATATGTAAAGTGGAATAAACAATGTTTCTTCTTCTTCCTAGTATCATGTCAGGTCCCCCCAACGTTGAATATTCCCTGAGAGTAGGCATCTTAGTCCCCGACAGCCCGAAAAAGATCCCCAACGCTCCTTATACCAGTCCAATCACGTATATTGCGGAGCCAGGAGATTTGCCTCCTGCCAACACCTCTTCGCCCCTCAATTTTGCCTTGGATGATCAGGTGCAGTAATTTGTAATTTGCTCCTCTAAGTACATGACCCAAATAGGACACCTTTCGGATTTTAATATTAGTCAGCATCTCTCTATCAACTTTGGCTCTTTGTAGAACCCTTGTGTTGCTGATCATATCCGTCCAGGGTATCCGGTGCATCCACATTTCGAATGCTTCCAGTTGGTTCATACTACCAACTTTGAGGGTCCATGATTCCACTCCATGCAATAACACTAACCAAACGTAGCATTTGACTAACCGTTGTCGAAGTTTCAAGTTAAGATTATCATCGCAGAATACGCTTCTCATTTTATTAAAAGTCGCACGAGATGATTCAATTCTGCACTTGACTTCGGTTTCTGGGTCGAGGTCTTCCACTAGGATACTTCCGAGGTATTTAAATGTTTTCACTCTCTCTATTTCAGCACCGTTCAATGTAAGACGTGCTCCTGCTTGATCCTGCCGGCCAAACACCATGAACTTAGTTTTACAATGTTTAACTAAACAAATTACAAAATATAATCACTAAAACATTTTAGGACCCAACTAAAATAAATGTATTGATAACGAAAAAGTTGCAAACCACAGTTTGAAAAACGCTACTTAATAGTTAAATGGACTGGGATTAGCTAGAATAAAAGACTTCTTTTATCACAGGAACATGGCCTTTAAAGATGGTTAACCTAATGAATAATATTGGTTAAATTGTCTTACTTTATCGTCTCTAATACGTACTAGTCAATTTAACATAGTCAATGATATTAACGGCAGTAGTTAAAACAAAAGGTTAAACTTCGTTTACACCTCAGGCATATTTTATATCACATAACATATGATGTTGCTTGAATGAATAAATTTATGGAACTTTTTTAACAAAAAACTGTAATTACGAATGATTTTATGAGGTAAAAATAACAAAATAATTATGGACTCGCGTTTATCTACGCATTGACTGTAGTTGAGGTACTTATATTAATATTTGTAGGTATATTATTGATAGTGCGAATGTTGAATGTTTGAAAGTAGAGGGATGAAAAAAAAACATCTAAATTGTATTCTAAAATATTTATATATGAATAATAATATTTATTTATTAATAATATATTAAAAATATTTATTCATCAACATACATAAATATTTTATAAATATAACCCTACCGGTTTCAAGGCTTTCACCTCATCTTCAGGGGAGCACAAACAAGACTAAATTATGTTCGAACTGGTACCGATATACACGCTTCAACGGTTGGGGGCTGAGGGATAAGGGAGGCATGGGACGACTTCGGTCAAGAGCGGAGAGATTTTTGGGATATAACTGTTTATCAGATGTACGGATCGATGTACTGACTTAGAAATTTCGAGGGCCTCTAATCTATCCAATTTATTTCCGTTACTACTGATATGTAAGAATTTGGCATCATCGATAGAAAAAGTATGGTTTGATAAAAATAAATAAGAATGTCTTTAAACCTCCACAACGTTAATGCCTTAACTATAAACAACAAAATCTTTATATTTTGCTAGAACTCTACTCGTATTGTTTCCGATACGATAAAGTTCCATGCCTATTCCATTGGTTTTAAACCCGAAGGCTCAATTAATGGGACCCAAGACAATACTGTTTCGCGAACATAATTTTCAATACGTCTTAATCACCAATTCGGACAAGTTGAAGATAAAAGGAATTAATAAATTGACTTGAACAGTTTAGTTTATGTTGATGATTTTTTTGCAAATATACTTACGTTTAACGTTCTTTCATTAGACGTTTGCTGTACACATTACAACCTGTCGGGTTCATTGCTATGTGGCAACATCATACCATAAAGAAAGTAACTTCGAATGAAATAAATTTAAAAAGGTGGTTTGTTGTCACGTGATGCTTCGTTTACCTAAATAAGCGTGTTTTAACCCTTCCCTTACGGTGCTAAAATTGAAACGCGCGCTTCGGTGTTGGGTAGTGAGTACGCGATCAAAAATTTGCGATTTTAAATCGGAAAAATAAGAACATTCATAGATAATCCCCTTAATTAATTATAATTGAAGTTAAAAATTATAATAATTGAGATTTATTTGCTGAAAACATTAAAAAACCATCTGGCAACGCTCACGGAACGGGCGTACGTCTAATCTATTTGCAAGTCCAGAAGCTACTGCGGCGCGGAGCGTTAGTGGCTTACCCCGGCGTGGCTTACGCTTGCGACGATTGAGACAATTGAGCTCCTCGCAATTCAGTGGAGTATGCAAGAGTGAGATGCGAATATAGTGTCGCGCTTCCCGCATAATCTTCACCTATCGTCAAGACGAGGCACTCGCAGCGTTTAAATGCGAATTTGTTTTCGATCTTTACAAAATACCTACGATGTAGTCGATAAATTCTGATTATTATTAATATTATTTTTTAAATCAATGCGTAAATATATTATGGAGGAATACCTAAAATCTTAACCTTGTATTTATTATATTTATAGAGATATTAATGATTATTAGAAGCAACGTGTAGAAGATACCCAACACAGGGAAGGAAAGGTTAAGGTCGCTTTCTAGGGTTTATGTTTTCTTATAAAATGTTCATAATATAGTTTATATTTTTAATAAACAATTCTTTTTAAATTGAAAATTTAAAAAATCAACACACGATAGATAATTTTTTACTCATTATTATCATCACCACCGTATAATGTCCCTATTCGAGGTAAGAAGAGATAACAGATGTCCAGTTCATTCGATCCTGACGTACATTTACGTTTCTGCCACATCTATACACTTCGTCATTTATACTCTTATTATAAACGCTTTTGACTCTTCATTCTTTCAGAATCTGATTAATTTGATCCTGACACGTTTTTAGAAGACTTCTACCAAACTCCGCGTACCTTTTAAAACTACATTTAAAGATTATTGTCGTCAATCTTTCATCGTGATTTATATACGTGGTCGTACCATCTCAATGCTCCTATCTGCATTTTAAACACAGTATCTTATTTACATCCGCATTATTTCCTAACATCTTTATCCTGTCACCAGTCTTCCGCACATACTACACAACGCTCTCATTTATACAGCGTTGAGTTTCACTTGTTTATCGTAATGTTGAGATCAAAATTCCATCATGAGAAGTCAACTTTGCTTCTCTTCAGCATATTACAAATATTTTTTTTTGAAACAAAGAAAACGAATTATTTTGAACATACGTATACATATACCATCACGCCTTATTCCTGTCAGGGTAGGCAGAGAGGACATAGCGCAATACTTTCCTATCCTGACATACATTCTTAGCTTTTTCTACCTAAAAATACCTTCTCATACAATATCTACAATTTTTCTGACGTTCCACCATTTTTTATGTCATTATTCCACTAATATTTAATGAATGCGTCTTTCCAATCATGGAGTAGCGCTACGCTCAAACAGAGATTGTTTATTGGCCTTTCCAGTTCATCGCTCTTCTTTCTTTACGTCGTCCTTTACTATCCATGCAGTGAGACTCTGGAATCAGTTACAAACCAATATAAGACTCGCTCCGTCCTTGGCATGCTTTAAGAAGCGACTGAAAAAACTCTTAATTTCTAGTCAGTAAAATAACATGTTTCATTCCTGATTTTTCTTTTCCTTTCCTCTCCACCATCCCTTCCTTGCCTTTTGATTGATGATATCTCACTTTATATGAAAAATAATGTTCGGGTGATTGTCCGTCTTTGTGGGATTCGTGGGCATGTTCTCGCGTATATGTTTATGGATAGTCATTTGAATGATTTATGCGACCACGTAACTTGCTTAATTTACTTTTGTCTGGTTGGTTGGAAGAGATTGCCACCTGGCAATAAGCCCGCCAAATTGTATTGCAATAAAAGTGTTAAATAAATAAAAAAATAAAATAAATTCCCGCTACACGTATTTCTACCTACTACCGATGGTCGTTTCAAATGGAATTGTTAAATATTCTGATATTGTGTTCAATAAAATTCAAACCGAAACCTTTGATAAAAAACAAATATCACGATTTTATAAAAAATCTTCAAAATACGTAACGGTCCGCCAAAATGTCCATTTTGTTACGCGAAAATTCCGATTCATATAATGTGTGTAAAAGTATGCACATCAAAGTTGAAAAAAATCCCTTTTTCCCTAGGGATTAATGCATGATTTGGCATCTGGGGTGCCAAACATCACGTTACGAAGTCAAATGGCGATTTTACACAAATTTACGAATTTTCACGCGTCACATCCTATGGGAATCCTGGATGTGAAAGGCCTTTGAGCGTATTTCCGGCTTAATTTTGAACGAGGTTCATTGTTGACGTTCAGTTTTCTTAAATGAGCATATTTTTAAAGAATTTACTCATTTTTTTATCAAAGGAATCGTAATGAGACAAAGGCTTTGACGAATACTGTCGGGGTATTGTTTAGAAAATATGGTAAAAAAATGTAACGAAATTATTTTTTCAATATGTAGAGCCTGTTTTCAGAGTCCAATAAAATTTCGTACTATTGTAATAAGAGAACGAATTGAAAAGTTCGCGGCCTTAAGGTAAACTTCGCAGTTTTCGAACACGTTTTTCTATACACAGACCTGAAAAAATACTTGATTGGACAGAGATTTTCAGCTAAAGAGATTGAATCTGCTATTAACACCTCAATGCCGATTGTCTCTTTTTATGGCTTTAAGTTCCTGAAGGGAGCTAACCCTAATTCAACTACAGTGAAACCCCGTTTTTACATTTTTGAAGGGACTGATAAAAAAAACGTAATTGAAGGGAAAACGTAGATTCGGGGTTAAAAAAAAAAGAAAATTATTTTTTATTTAGATAATCACGCATATCGGAAAACTTTTTTCAATCGATTTGCGATTTTTTATAATCGTAGCCAAAGTTGTAATGGGTATATCCAAATCACGCGCGAGCAACGAAACACGTGAACCAACGTGTTCATTAACTTTTTCGAGAATTTTTCTTTTCTCTTGAATGGATGTTTTTCTTTGCTGAGACATTATTTGAAGGGATTCAACGAAAAATTAAAAGATATGAAAAAAATGTTAATTGACACACGAAATACACGACAATTGACAATTGAAATTGTATGTACACGACCGACACGTTTAAAACACAAGCACAGATTGACCAAATACATATACAGTCTGCCTGCCTCTGATTCGCTAAACTTCCCACCAATTGCATCGTATTACACGACTTGTGTAATCTTGACCACGAGCGCCTCATGTGCACACGTGTCTATAAATAGAAACAACATATTTCTGCTTCCTAATATTAATTTCAAATATTTTAAATCGTCACGCATTTAATTAAATATGTTTATAAATTGATTTGCATTTTAAATATTCCAAACGTAAATTGCGGGAAATAAAAACGTAAAAGCGGGTACTTAATGTACTAAAATAAAACGGGATTGTAAAAATTTAACGCAAATAGCGGGAAAACGTGAATTCCGGGCACGTAAAAACGGGGTTTCACTGTATGTTGGAAACAACGTGGTTTTATGTTCCTGACAACTATTCGAGAAACTGAAATATTAATATGTTTAGACTGAAAATGAATAGAACTAACCTGCCAAGTGCTCTTCTTTTGTATCACGGGCTATTCCTTTTGAATACGGCTTCGGATATTGACATTTTTAACATTTCCGAAAATGGTTTTGAAGAAAGTATTTTTAGCTTTCTTCTTCTTCTTCTAAGTGCCCTGTCGGGTCCCCCCAACGTTGGCGATCACTTCGGCGAATCCGTCTCGGTCCTGAGCCGCCCGGAACAGCTCCTCCACACTCCGGATGCCGGTCCACTCCCTCACATTCCGCAGCCAGGACATCTGTCTTCTTCCGGGCCCCCGGTGTCCCTCGATTTTCCCCTTCAATATAAGCTGGAGCAAGTGATACTTCTCTCCACGCAGCACGTGACCCAGATATGAAATCTTTCTAACTTTTATAGTGGACAACAACTCCCTGTCAGCTCTAGCTAGCCTCAGGACTTCGGTATTTGTCACCATGTCTGTCCAGGGAATTTTGAGCATTCGACGATGCATCCACATTTCAAATGCTTCCAGTCTGTTCATTGCCTGGACTTTCAAGGTCCATGTTTCACAACCGTACAATAAAACAGACCACACATAGCATCTTATCATCTTCTGACGGAGTTTCAAATTTAAGTTGTCATCACAGAAGAGCGACTTCATAGCTTTAGCTTTCTGAGTATTGAAAATTCGTTGTTTCGGCTGAACAAATATATTTTGTTCATTTATTTGTAATTCTTTTTACTTCGTATTATTCTTCCTACACTTTTATGTAATTGGCATGTAAACTTTATAAAATAAATAACTTTGAAACATTCTTTTAAAAAAATCGTAATATTGGAATCGTTGGAAAAAATGCGTTGAACTAACCAGAAAATATGTTGTAAAATAAAAATAAAGACAAACACATGAACAATATTCAGTTGGCCCGCGTTATCAATAAGGTTAACTTTTTTTTCTTAATGTAAATAATTCCAATATGGGGTTGTTTATTAAGTGGCAAAATGAGAACTTTCTTATTTAAGGCCACTTTATCTAAATTTATTTTCTTGAAAATTAAATTCCCAATTAGGAATTAAAACAAAACAAAATACAGGTTTATTAACAGCAAACCAGTATGCACTTGTATATATTGAAATTACACATATATTTTAAGGCAATGGAAAATAAAATACATTTAAGAGAAAAGCTATCACCAGGTCTAAGTTCATCTCAAAACATCCTCCTAGTTGAGATACATCCCCTCTAATGAGGGTCTAGCCCGGCTGTGAGGTCATTAAAAGTTTTTACATACACCCTTATACACATTATTAAAGGGATAAAAATGTTTATTTAACAAATATATTCTTGTATCTTCTTAACCTTTCCTTCCCTGTGTTGGGTATCTTCTACACGTTGCTTCTAATAACCATCAATATCTCCATAAATATAATAAATACAAGGTTAACATTTTAGGTATTCCTCCATAATATATTTACGCATTGATTTAAAAAATAATATTAATAATAATCAGAATACATCGACTACATCGAGGTGTTTTGTAAAGATAGAAAACAAATTCGCATTTAAACGCTGCGAGTGCCTCGTCTTGACGATAGGTGAATAGTATGCGGGAAGCGCGACACTATATTTGCATCTCACTCTTGCATACTAGACTGAATTGCGAGGAGCTGAATTGTCTCAACGTCGCAAGCAAAGGCGTAAGCGCCGGGGTATGCGACTGACGTTCCGCGCCACTAGTAGCTTCTAGGCTTGCAAATAGGTTAGACGTACGCCCGTTCCGTGAGCGTTTTTTAATGTTTTCAGATGGTTTTTTAATGTTTTCAGCAAATAAATCTCAATTATTATAATTTTTAACTTCAATTATAATTAATTAAGGAGATTATCTATGAATGTTCTTATTTTTCCGATTTAAAATCGCTAATTTTTTATTGCGTACTCACTACCCAACACCGGAGCACGCGTATTATTTTTATCACCGTAAGGGAAAGGTTAATAAATAATACAACATATAATGCTCATTTGACAAATTCACAAAAGGCTTCAAATTATTCAAAAATATATTTAAAAAAAATAAAGTATTATAAGTTACTTTTAAAATCATACCTTTTCAAAAATCCACTTCTCTGTCTGGTTTTAAAATCCTGTAAAACAAAACAAAACTACATTAGTTTAAAATTCAGTATTTCTAAGTAATAAATATTGAATTCAATATGTTTTCAGAATTAAAATTTTTTTATATTTTGAAAAAGTATTTTAAAAATATTACATTACTAAGAATATCCTTCAATCTTATTTTTTCAACGTTTTCCTTCCTTATCCTTAAACGAATTCGTTCTCTCTACTTTATTTATAATGATAAGTAATTTATTTGTTGTTTAAAATACATTTCAACGAATACATTGTATACGTACTATATATATATTTTTTGTAAAATAGGTTATAGATTAAAATAGTTTAACGTATCCAAGATTAACTGGTTGGAAGAAATTGATGTGCAGCATTAAGCCCAACAGATATACCATGTTTAATCATGTACATAAAATAATGAAAACAAATATGTATGGGTACGTTCTATTAAATTAATTTAACTCACTGATGTATGTATTGGATTTTAAGCGCATTGTCAATAGTTAACAAAGCGCTTATAAGATCGAGTAAGCCGAAGAGTGAAATAATTTTTTTATAACTCTCATTACTATTGTTGATAAAGTTAACATATGTTATATAGTATAAATACGTATTACTAACATAGTTGGTTTGCTATTTGCGGGATTCAAATAATCGACCCTATAACGTACTAACACCTACATACATTCCATCACGCCGTTTCCCTGTCAGGGTAGGCAGAGAGAACACAAACGTTAGACTTTCCTATCGTGACAAATCTATCGCCTTCTCTACATACAGATACTACTTCTACGACTTCTCTGACTTTTTGCATTATTTCTTTCAAAATATCATTGAATTGATACCAACATACTTTTCTTGGTCGTGCACTACCACGCCTTCCACTCACATTTACACTACCACGCCTTCCACTCATATTTACGCTACAACGCCTTCCACTCACATTTACACTACCACGCCTTCCACTCACATTTACACTAACACACCTTCCACTCACATTTATACTACAACGCCTTCCACTCACATTTGCACCATATATTTTTTTTGTAAATCTTTCTTCATTTATTCGTTATACATTTGTATGGTGATCTTTCAAAATATCGACAATTGATGACTCGAACATGTCGAAAAGCGTGGCCAAAAGACAATATTTTTTTCGACCACTTTGAAAACTTCGGGTTTAAAATCTCTCATAGATATCTTCCAAGTTTTACAGATAACTAGTTTTATAGATAAATGAAAGCTCTCATAGATATCTTCCAAGTATTATAGATAACTTGTACCGTTTTGAACCGGCTGAATGTGAACTCAAGGCTGATGTGTTGAGTAAAGTAAAGAGAAGCTCTCTGAGATGGGTTGGGCAAGTGAAACAAATGAATAAATAAAAACTAACAATACAAATTATCAACACAAATATGAGTGGAAGGTTTGGTAGAGGAAGACCTGGGAAAGTATGGTTGGATCAAGTGTGCGATATTTTCAAAGAAGGAAGTTTCAAGTCAGAGCAATAGTGAGAGGTATATGTAAATTTAAAAGGTCAAAGATGTAATAGTATAGAGTCGAAAGATATGTCGCGATGGGCAAGTCTAGCGCGCTCTCCTATCTATTAGGTGTTAACATGAGTTGTGTCCGTTTTTTTCCAATTTAAAAATGAGCACCAAAAATAAAAACAAAACGGTAAATGTTATACGTCATTCGAAAGAAAATTTTCTGCTCTATAAGATATTGTGTTTGCTTTTACATTACATACATTATTTTATTTGATTACAAGCCTTCAAAATGGAATGTCAAGTAGACGACAATGAGCATTTTCGACACTTCTTTCTGTTTGCGTTCAATCGAGGGAATAAAGTTGTTCGCGATATTTGCGAAGTGTACGGTGAAGATGCTATGAATGAAAATACAGCTCGTCGGATGGTTTATGAGTTTCAAATACGGTAATTTCGACCTGAAAGACATGGAGCGTTTCGGAAGACCAGTGGACTTCGATGATGACCGCTTAAATCATATTATTCATGAAGATCCACTTCAAACCACAATAGAATTGGCTGAGCAGATGAATTGTAGTCACATAACTGTATACCGCCATCTTAAATCAATGGGAAAAGTCCAGAAATTAGGAGCTTGGGTTCCACATGTTTTGAGTGAAAACCACAAAAATCAGTTCGACAATATCTGCTGGTTTACTCGCGCGTCATCGAGCTACGCATGGCCACAACGCAAAAGTTCCTTTACCGCATCATTACTGGTGATGAAAAATGGTTTGAAAATGGTGATGAAAAAAAAAACGTGATGAAAAATGTTTAAAGGGGATCTTCATGAATAATATGGTTTAAGCGGTCTTCATCGAAGTCCACTGATCGTCCGGAACGCTCCATGTCTTTCAAGTCGAAATTACCGTTTTTGAAACGCAAAAACTATCGACGAGCTGTCTTTTCATTCATAGCATCTTCACCGTACACTTCGCAAATATCGCGAGCAGCTTTGGCAGCTTTATTCCTTCGATTTAACGCGAACAGAAGAAGGTGTCGAAAATGCTCACTTTCGTCTTCGTGACATTCCATTTTGAAGGCTTGTAATCAAATAAAATAATATATGTAACGTAAAAGCCAACACCATTACTTGTAGAGTAGAAAATTTTCTTTCGAATGACGTATAACTTTTAACATTTTGTTTTACTTTTGGTGCTCATTTTTAAATTGAAAAAAAATGGACACAACTTATGTTAACACCTAATACTTACCTCGACAGAGGGACGGAGTTATGGTATGTTTGTATGTTGTACTATTTTACTTCCCTACGTTCGTCGTGGTTGTAGAAACTTTCTGATGACAAAGCTTCTAATAAGTTGAAACAATCTGATGACAAAGCTTCTAATAAGTTGAAACTTTCTGATGACAAAGTTTCTAATAAGTTGAAACAATCTTTAATATTGTCAACTACTTTGCAAAGTAGCTTCATATTTCGTATAACGGTATTTGCTTCAAACTTTCAACTTGGAAACTATTCAAGAATAATATATAATATTTTAAGAAATATTTCAAGTACGAGTATATCATTGCTTATATGATACATACTGAAGTATTAATAAGATTTTATTAGAAAAAGGTGTATAAATTAAAATAGTAATTATATAAATAATGTTTATTTATTTATTTTATATTTAAAAGAAATCAAATTTAAAAAATGATTTCACAACAAGAATTAAAATTTCAATCTTAGTATTAATCAAACAAATTATAAAAAATCACATAACATAATTTAAATGAAACATTAATATACGTGTATATCATATCAAATTACAGCGTCTTCAAAATGTGTGCCTAAGATTCGTTTTCAACCTACGTAAGTACGATCATATAACTTCATACCAGAAGGCATTGAACTGGTTGAATGTTAGAAATAGATGCCAAATTCACATACTGTCTCTATTGTGTAATATTCTTAACTGTCCCGCCGCACCCTCTTATCTCGCCGAAAATTTTCAGCGTCTTTCCAATCATGGATTAGCGCTACGCTCAAACACAGATTATTTATTGGCCTTTCTAGTTCACCGCTCCTCTTTCTTTACGTCGTCCTTTATTGTCCATGCAGTGAGACTCTGGAATCAGTTACAAACCAATATAAGACTCGCTCCGTCCTTGGCCTGCTTTAAGAATCGACAGAATCGAAAACACTTTTAATTTCTAGTCATTAAAATAACGTGTTTTATTCCTGATTTTTCTTTTCCTTTCCTCTCCACCATCTCTTCCTTTCCTATTGATTGATGATATCTCACTTTATATGAAAAATAATGTTTGGGTGATTGTCCCTCTTTGTGGGGTTTGTGGGCATGTGCTCACGTATATGTTTATGGATTTCGTGGGGATGGATAAATCATTCAAATGACTATGCGACCACGTAACTTGTTTAATTTACTTTTGCCTGGTTGATTGGAAGAGATTGCCGCCTGACAATAAGCCCGTCAGATTGTATTTGCAATAAAAGTGTTAAATAAATAAATATCATCACGACATTTCCCTGTCAAGGTAGGCAGAGAAGAAAAAACACCAGTCTTTTCTACCTCGATATACATCCTTCGCCTCTTCTACATCCATACACATTATCGTACAACCCCTACGTTTTTTTAGTTTCAACGTTTCCTTATTTCAAAATATCATGATTACTTTATTTTATTTATTTATTTTATTACTTCATAGTAAAACAATATGTCGGGAGTGTCTCTTTCAACCAACTAGACAAAAGGAAATAAAAAAGTTACATGGTAGCGAAAATCACTAACATAATAAAAGGGAAATATTATCAATCTAAGGAAAAGGAAAGGATGGTGGATAGAAAAGGAAAATCGGGAAGAATACGTACAAAACAGAAAAAAATATGGTATCAAGTACTTCGAAAAATAAATTATTGTGCTTTTTAATAACTTACAACTAGATTAAATTAATTCATTAAATAAAAATAAATGTGGCATAAAAATATACTCGTTTATGGACTGTTGTGCATTAATGAAACCATAGTATTAGAGGAAACGTGTTAATTTCTTTGAACTTGGAACCCTAAACCTCTGGGTGTAAATCAAGCATCTTACCAACTAAGCCATGGATGTCTTTTGTGTGGCTTTAGATGATAGAGTCCATGTGTTACACCCGAATCAGAGAAGTGAGCGCATATCCTGATTAAAGACCTTTTGCTTAGCCAGATGGAAAGATTGCTTTTAAAGATTTTCATTTCTATTAAAAATTAGAGACTCACATAAGAAACCACAGCATCTCTGAAAAATCAACCTTGGTATTTAATTTAATGGTTTATTAGAAATCATTGTATCTTTAGGAGGATGTATATCGAGATAGAAAAGTCTTGTGTTTTTCCTCTCTGCCTACCTCGACAGGGAAATAGCGTGATGATATTTATTTATTTATTAAACACTTTTATTGCAAATACAATCTGGCGGACTTATTGCCAGGCGGCAATCTCTTCCAACCAACCAGACAAAAGTAAATGAAGCAAATTACGTGGTCGCATAAATCATTAAAATGACTATTCATCCCCACGAAATCCATAAACATATACGTGAGCACATGCCCACGAACCCCACAAAGACGGACAATCACCCGAACATTCTTTTTCATATAAAGTGAGATATCATCAATCAAAAGGGAAGGAAGGGATGATGGAGAGGAAAGGAAAAGAAAAATCAGGAATAAAACACGTTATTTCACTGACTAGAAATTAAGAGGTTTTTCAGTCGCTTATTAAAACATGCCAAGGACGGAGCGAGTCTTATATTGGTTTGTAACTGATTCCAGAGTCTTACTGCATGGACAGTAAATGACATTCATATCATCACGCCGTGTCCCCTACAGAGTAGACACAGATAACAGATCTTCAAACTTTTCTATAGAAACAACTTTCGCCTCTTCCAAATTCATACATCTCGTCATGTAAAACCTTTTATTATTCATACTTCTCACTTAATCTTCTTTTCAAATCTGGTCCATTGAATCTGGTCCATTTCAAATCTGTTCAAATTTATTTCTTTCACTTATTCATAACGTATTGAATGAAACATGCAATGTAACAATTCATATAAAACAAGAAAAGTTATCCTTAGACCCATCAGCTTTTACCAACTATTTGAATCGCTGTTACTATTCAAAAGATTATTTAGTATAAATGTAGTCCATATTAATTTTAAGACCTGCAGCTTTGCTCTGGTCGGAAAAAGTACTGTACATAAGTGTGTGTTTATAATATATCTGAGTGTAGTAACGGTGACCATCAAAATGGCAAGAGGAAGTGGAACGAAAAGTACGGAAGCAGTGACCGGAGGGAGATAGGACAAACGCTTTTACAAATATGATATAAACATACAGTTTTATATATACATATACGAGTATATGTATTCGCATGACAGAGTTGAAATCTGAGGCAAATATTGCACTGAGATAAAGTAAAATTGGCATCATTGTATCCAATAGCAGCACGAATGTAAAATCATAATGTGCACAAAAAAGATAACAATATTTTTCGTGTATATTTACTGCTTTATGCATATTTAGGTATAAGTGTTAACCTGACTGGACTCCTATTTTTTTTTAAATCTGGGTTCCAGCGGGGATCGAACCCGTAACCTTCGGATCGGCAGACAAGTGTCTTACCACCAGGTCACGGAGGTACCACCTCGGTGTAAAAATCGGATAAATTCGTTTCCGATTTAATCTATTATTATAGAGCCGCTAGTAAAGGATATGTACCAATCAGAGGCGTGGAGTGGTGTATCTCTTAGTGTTTGAGATATTGGTAGAATATGCAGTGTTAGGAAGCACTTAAAGACAACTTTTTGAACCTTTCCCTTCCTGTGCTCAAAAAATTCACGCGTTCTGGTGCTGTGTATTCAATACACATGTAAAAATGAGCGATTTAAAATGGGAAAAATAAGAATTTTCATAGCCAATCGCTTAAATTAATTAAATATGAAGTCAAAAGTGATAATAATTGAAATTTAATTGTTGAAAACATGAAAAAAACATCTGCCGACGTTCGCATAAGTACTAATTTTTTTATTCAATGCGTAAATGTATTACGGAGAAATACCTAAAATCTGAACCCAGTATTTATTATACGAGTATTTATAGAGAAATTAAAGTTGACGACCTCCGTGGCTTGGTGGTAAGACACTTGTCTGCCGATCCGGAGGTTTCGGGTTCGATCCCCGCTGGAACCCAGATTTTTTTAAACAGGATTCCAGTCTGGTTAACACTTAGGGCCTATAAAAACATATTTCTGGTTGGTTGGAAGAGATTGCCACATGGCAATAAACTCGCCAAGTTAAAAAAAAAAGTTTTTAGATGCAATATGTACTAGTTACACATCACAGGGAAGGAAGGGTTAAAGAGACCTTGAGTAAAAACCAAGCTGGATTCATTTTTTTTTTTAATCTGGGTTCCAACGGGAATTGAACCCGCAATCCCCGGGCTAGGAGACAAACTTCTAGCCAACTTGGTCATGAAAATCGTATTTACAATGTTATATGAAAACTTCACATAACATATATACCACACAACATACGAGTATATAAAAACTTCACATATACACTTAAAGCCGAATATTTAACTACAACATATGAGATGATCTTCAAATATGTATCTACTAACGTTTCTTTGTAGTTCGTCTTCCCTTAATAAGTTTTCTGCGGTTTTATAACTAAATATGTTTTTTTCTGCTGTTTTATAACTAAACATTTGAAGATGCAGAGAAGTATCTAATGCAATAGCCCCAGCCACTTCCTTCGTATCCTTACACTAAACTTATATAGATTTACTATGTAATATTTTTAATGTAACGGTAGGTTCGACACCCGAGTTAGAGCGCCCTTGAGGCGAACGGTGTTCAGTTGTCCTTTATATTATAATATCTTTACTTTTCGAAATTTTTTAATGGATTATGAACTGCAAACCTTTGAGTAAACTGTATTCTTTTTTGGACCGAATCCCATTTTCTTGATTGACATTTGAATTAAGTGAATAGATTTCTAGACCCTTTCGATTAGGGTGAACAATATAAAATTGAAAAGTTTCAATTAATATTAAATATATTTTTTATATCAGACAAGAAATTTTATCAATCATTAATTTAAAAAAAAACGGTTAATTTAATGTGGACTCACATTTTTTATGGATCTGGGTTGTTTGCCTTTTATTTTTCGTGCCTCCAGTAAACTAGGCATTTGCCTGTATTTAATGAGGACACATAGCATGGAAAAATAAGTGTGGATAAAAATTATAATTATCCACTGAATCAATATTTGTGAAAAATTGTGTATACATAAGACCAAAATAAATTATGATCGAAATGTTATGAAGTCTATAAAATATTACTTTCGTAAAAAATATTTCCTCGAAATGTACACATAAATTTTAACAGAAATAAAATATATTCTGGTTTGTTTGTTAACTTTGTTTCCGTTAATTAACATTATATTATTTAAAACTTATCCAAATACAATAATGGTATGAAATTATTCGAGCTATTTATAACAATGTAAAAAACACTATAATTACTAGAGATATTTGCAACTTATAACAATGTAAAAAGAAACAATAATTATAAAACAAACTAAAGATGATTAACATACTGCTGTTTCGCAATGAAAGACGATTAACATACTGCTGTTTCGCAATTTAAGACGATTAACATACTGCTGTTTCGCAATTAAAGACGATTAACATACTGCTGTTTCACAATTAAAGACGATTAAAACACTGCTGTTTCGCAATTAAAGACGATTAACATACTGCTGTTTCACAATTAAAGACGATTAAAATACTGCTGTTTCACAATTAAAGACGATTAAAACACTGCTGTTTTGCAATTAAAGACGATTAACATACTGCTGTTTCACAATTAAAGACGATTAACATACTGCTGTTTCACAATTAAAGACGATTAAAACACTGCTGTTTTGCAATTAAAGACGATTAACATACTGCTGTTTCACAATTAAAGACCATTAACATACTGCTGTTTCACAATTAAAGACGATTAAAACACTGCTGTTTTGCAATTAAAGACGATTAACATACTGCTGTTTCACAATTAAAGACGATTAACACACTGCTGTTTCGCAATTCAAGACGATTAACACAGTGCTGTTTCGCAATTAAAGAGGATTACCATACTGCTGTTTCGCAATTAAAGACGATTAACATACTGCTGTTTCGCAATTAAAGACGATTAACATACTGCTGTTTCGCAATTAAAGACGATTAACATACTGCTGTTTCGCAATTAAAGACGATTAACATACTGCTGTTTCACAATTCAAGACGATAAACACACTGCTGTTTCGCAATTAAAGACGATTACCATACTGCTGTTTCACAATTAAAAATCACCTAAAAGGAGATTAATTGAATAAGTAACTGAATAATAAATAATGTGGAGAAACGTGCATTAAATAGAATGTGTTGAGTGTCAAAGTTTGAAAGAAGGTGGAATGACGACATAAGAAGAAAATGATTTTTTTCAAGTAAGATTAAGAAAGAAGCTTTAAGATAGTGTGGGCATGTGAAGAGAATGAATAATAAAAGCGTGAGTATACAAGATAGAAGTGCTGGGTGTGTGAGGAAACGGTAGACCGAGGAAAACGTGACTGAACCAAATGAACCAGATTTTGAAAGATGCTAAAGTGACAAGTATTAATAATATAACAGTATGTGTGTAGTAACTGAATAGAGCTCCGAACTTTAATAATATAACAGTATGTGTGTAGTAACTGAATAGAGCTCCGAACTTTAATAATATAACAGTATGTGTGTAGTAACTGAATAGAGCTCCGAACTTTAATAATATAACAGTATGTGTGTAGTAACTGAATAGAGCACCGAACTTTAATAATATAACAGTATGTGTGTAGTAACTGAATAGAGCTCCGAACTTTAATAATATAACAGTATGTGTGTAGTAACTGAATAGAGCTCCGAACTTTAATAATATAACAGTATGTGTGTAGTAACTGAATAGAGCTCCGAACTTTAATAATATAACAGTATGTGTGTAGTAACTGAATAGAGCTCCGAACTTTAATAATATAACAGTATGTGTGTAGTAACTGAATAGAGCACCGAACTTTAATAATATAACAGTATGTGTGTAGTAACTGAATAGAGCACCGAACTTTAATAATATAACAGTATGTGTGTAGTAACTGAATAGAGCTCCGAACTTTAATAATATAACAGTATGTGTGTAGTAACTGAGTAGAGCTCCGAACTTTAATAATATAACAGTATGTGTGTAGTAACTGAATAGAGCTCCGAACTTTAATAATATAACAGTATGTGTGTAGTAACTGAATAGAGCACCGAACTTTAATAATATAACAGTATGTGTGTAGTAACTGAATAGAGCACCGAACTTTAATAATATAACAGTATGTGTGTAGTAACTGAATAGAGCTCCGAACTTTAATAATATAACAGTATGTGTGTAGTAACTGAATAGAGCTCCGAACTTTAATAATATAACAGTATGTGTGTAGTAACTGAATAGAGCTCCGAACTTTAATAATATAACAGTATGTGTGTAGTAACTGAATAGAGCACCGAACTTTAATAATATAACAGTATGTGTGTAGTAACTGAATAGAGCACCGAACTTTAATAATATAACAGTATGTGTGTAGTAACTGAATAGAGCACCGAACTTTAATAATATAACAGTATGTGTGTAGTAACTGAATAGAGCACCGAACTTTAATAATATAACAGTATGTGTGTAGTAACTGAATAGAGCACCGAACTTTAATAATATAACAGTATGTGTGTAGTAACTGAATAGAGCTCCGAACTTTAATAATATAACAGTATGTGTGTAGTAACTGAATAGAGCTCCGAACTTTAATAATATAACAGTATGTGTGTAGTAACTGAATAGAGCTCCGAACTTTAATAATATAACAGTATGTGTGTAGTAACTGAATAGAGCACCGAACTTTAATAATATAACAGTATGTGTGTAGTAACTGAATAGAGCACCGAACTTTAATAATATAACAGTATGTGTGTAGTAACTGAATAGAGCACCGAACTTTAATAATATAACAGTATGTGTGTAGTAACTGAATAGAGCTCCGAACTTTAATAATATAACAGTATGTGTGTAGTAACTGAATAGAGCTCCGAACTTTAATAATATAACAGTATGTGTGTAGTAACTGAATAGAGCTCCGAACTTTAATAATATAACAGTATGTGTGTAGTAACTGAATAGAGCACCGAACTTTAATAATATAACAGTATGTGTGTAGTAACTGAATAGAGCACCGAACTTTAATAATATAACAGTATGTGTGTAGTAACTGAATAGAGCACCGAACTTTAATAATATAACAGTATGTGTGTAGTAACTGAATAGAGCTCCGAACTTTAATAATATAACAGTATGTGTGTAGTAACTGAATAGAGCTCCGAACTTTAATAATATAACAGTATGTGTGTAGTAACTGAATAGAGCTCCGAACTTTAATAATATAACAGTATGTGTGTAGTAACTGAATAGAGCACCGAACTTTAATAATATAACAGTATGTGTGTAGTAACTGAATAGAGCACCGAACTTTAATAATATAACAGTATGTGTGTAGTAACTGAATAGAGCACCGAACTTTAATAATATAACAGTATGTGTGTAGTAACTGAATAGAGCTCCGAACTTTAATAATTCTTGAAGACACTCGGAATATCTGTGCATATGAGAATTTATTCCACGCTAAGGGACTAACAATGCAGAAAACTTTCTCAGCATATTCAACATAGGCTTACTAATGTAAGAAAGCTTAACAATAAGATAAGAATTGTTTGAAGACATCTTAATAGAATCCTTTGTGAGTTTTACAACACGTCAAATAATCAACACGAGAAATACATTAAAATTTCGTCAAAAAATTTAAACAATTAAATATTATGGGAAACACCTGCGGCGTATCTGGCAATGTTTACCATGATTGAAAACTTTTTGACACGGGTGTCCAAACTTTTTTTGATGTTTCCTCAAAAGTACATTTATTCAAGTTAAATTACTCTAGTGTTCTTGTTGTTTCCGCTTTTCTGTTCTGTGGAAATATTAAAAAGCTCGAAAAAATTAAATATTTTTTACTGTCTGTTTCGAATCAATCATATTTGATTCAATCAAATAAATGTATTTTAAGATAAAACTAAAAAAACATTATTTATTTCAAAATATTTCTCATTCTTAACAAGTATACAATTCTCATACTGAACTCTATTTTTCTTAAGTATAAATGTTTGTTTCATTTATAAAATATTATTTTTTAAGTTTGACACAAGGTCAAGGATACTAATAAGAATTATAAAAAAGCTGGTTGTAATTTATTTTTATCAAACACTGTTTATTCCACTTTTTTGTGACGGTATAACCCTACCGGTTTCAAGGCTTTCACCTCATCTTCAGGGGAGCGCAAACAAGACTAAATGTTGTTCGAACTGGTACCGATATACACGCTTCAACGGTTGGAGTCTGGGGGGTGAGGAAGGCACGGGACAATTTCGGCCAATAGCGGCTTAGAAATTGACTTAAAATTTTCTAGGGCCTCTAATCTATCCAATTTATTTCCGTTACCACTGATATGTAAGAATTTGGCATCATCGATAGAAAAAGTATGATTCTCACGGTGACAATGATTAGCCATTTAAGAATAAATTAGAGGATTTGTTAAGGCGGATTTGTGTTCACGAAATCTTTTTTCAAAAGATCTTCCTGTCTTTCGTATATAGAAATTATCACAGTCAGCACATAAAAGTTTATACACACCACTGTTGCTAAGTATTCCATTGTTGCTAAGTAAAACATAAAAAGCTGGTTGGTTTGAAAAAATTACTTTACAGTGATAAATCCGATTGATGTATTTCCATGGAATAATTAAAATAAATACCACAAAAGTAAATATACTAAAGAATTATCAACTTAACGTAATAAAGAATCTAAGACACTGATCTGTCCTGCGTATTATTATGTTTCCTATACACACATGTATACCATCATGCTTCTTCCTTGTCGGGGTAGGCAGAGATAAGAGAGAGCTAGACTTTCGTAACTTTTGCCCCTTCCATGTATATCCATAAAGCTCATACGATTTCTCTGACTTTTTACATTTCCTTCATCCAAAATATCACATTTGATCCAACCATTCTATTCTAGGTCTCCCTATACCAAGCCCTTCACTCACATTTGTAATGTATGTTTATTTTACACAGTATGATACGTCGTTTTTACGTCGTCCTTTACTGTCCATGCAGTGAGACTCTGGAGTCAGTTACAAACCAATATAAGACTCGCTCCGTCCTTTGCATGCTTTAAGAATCGACTGAAAAAACTTTTAATTTCTAGTCAGTAAAATAACGTGTTTCATTCCTAATTTATCTTTTCCTTTCCTCTCCACCATCCTTTCCTTTCCTTTTGATTGATGATATCTCACTTTATTTGAAAAATAATATTCGGGTGATTGTCCGTCTTTGTGGGGTTCGTGGGTACATATATGCTCACGTATGAGTTTATGGATTTCGTGGGGATGGATAGTCATTTGAATGATTTATACGACCGCGTAACTAGCTTAATTTACTTCTGTCTGGTAGGTTGGAAGATATTGCCGCCTGGCAATAAGCCAGCCAGATTGTATTTGCAATAAAAGTGTTAAATAAATAAATAATAAATAAATATGTTACTAATTTTATACATTTCCACTGTACTAGTAAAGATGAGGTACATGGCAGCGCAGTAACACACTGGACTTCCGTGTGGAAGGTCGTCAGTTCGAACCCCGCGCTGTATTTCTCCCCTCGAATAACACAGGCATGTTTTCCGCCTAGTATTCGGGAGTTTAAGGATACATATGACTTCGGTCATAATATTCTTTAAAAAAACAGGGGAATAAACATTTTGGTGTGCTCAAATCGTCTTATTGCAGGTATGCCATCGGATCCAGTACACCGGTGTGGCCAGTGAATTTTCGGCTGTGCCACGGCTCACTTACTTAAACAAGAGAAAAAAAAAGAACGAAAGCAAAACTCCACGGCACAGCTTCGCTTTCCAACTGAATTGACGTTGGAATGGCGAAGAGATCTTCGACTACGAGGTGCAGCAGCAACTATGACTAATGAGGAATGCAAATAACTTCAAAAAATATAATTTATGTAACAAAAATCAATTGACTTCTATGGCAGCAATTTGTTACCGAAGTCGCCGCAAAGGCTTTCGTTCCATTGGAACATCTTTAAAAAAAATGACTTGAAGAAATCATTTTACAGAATTTTATCACAAAAAATTAACTAACCATTTTTTTTTAAAGAAAATAAGCATTAATAATAATAAGAGAATATTAACGAACATAAAGCACTAAACATTATTTGAGATTTTTTTAATAACTGTATCGGACGTGTGCCGTCACCCGTGTGTGTGGGTATGTGATGTGAAAAGGACACTGTGTGTAGATCTGTATTATTAAACTTGTATGTTGTAATTCGATGCTATTCTTTGTCCCTGTATTTGTATAATCATATGTTCTTGTTGTATATGTAAATGTTTGCTATATTATGTTATGATTGTATGTAAATATATATGTTTGTTTGACTCCGATTGCATTCGCGACCGCATTGGAAATATGTGACTTGCAAAGCGGTGCGATCGGAGTCGGTCCGGGCTCAGTCGGCGTAAGCAGGGCCCAAACCCCGAAAGTTGTTGTATTTCGCGGGCAATGGGCGCTTGCGACGGCCGACTGACCATTAATATAGAGGGGCCCCCAATTTGGAAAGCATGTTCTTCTAACTTCTCAGTTCTTCGTAAAAATATATAATTCTCAGTAATACCGACTTTACCGTGTTTTTACTCGAGACCCGCTACCCTACATCGACTGCCTGAGAGGAATCTCTCCCTGCTCTTCTTCTTCTTCTTCTGCTGGATCTTCGCTACGGAATTCGCTAGCTCGATTCTCTGAGCGCTACGCGGCGACCAACCACCTATCTACAGTCTTTGTACCTGTCCGGTACAATAACTATACGTAAGAATTGTCTACTGAATACATGGAAGTGAAGCTCAAAAGAAGAAGAAGAAGAATGAAAGTTATTCTTGTTAAGATGCATTCACTAAGGAAAATTTGTAGCGTGTCAATGTATGAAAGAAGGTGGAATTCAAACATGAAAAATAAGTGAACGAATGTTTTAAAAATATATTCAGAAAGGAGCATTTAGATGGTTTGGATATGTGGAGAGAATGAATAACAAAAGAATGACTAAGCTACTATAGTATACAAGTTAGAAGTACAAGATGTGTATGAAAGAAACAGACCGAAGAAAAAGTAGCTGGATTAAGTGGACCAGTTTTTAAAAGAAGGTGAAATGAGAAGTAAAAATTATAGAAGATTGTGCATGAAAATATGTACAAATGCGATATATGGGTAGGATGGAAAGAAAAATATGGGGATGTGTTATTTCTGCCTACCCCACAAATGAGTCAACGTGATGATAAGTATGTACAATAACGAGGCATAAATAAAAATCTTTTTACTTCAAACGCTTGACCTTTGGGGCAGGGCGTTGGTGCTATGAAAAATTTAGTGAGAAACTTTTAATGGGATTTGATCGTGTGATCTTGAGACAAGAAAAACACAAAATCTTAAATTTAAAGTATTGTTCAATTTTACGTTCTAAACCCCTTTTCTGATTTTTTGCATAACCAATGCTATGAATCTTTTCATACTTTATTTCAATATATTTTATTAACATATAATATTAATAAAATATATTTTATTAATACTATGTATTATTAAAATTGCGGGTTCGATCCCCAGATGTTTTTAAATAGAATTCCAGTCTGGTTTTCACTTAGGGCTCATTAAAAACATCTTTCTGGTTGGTTGGAAAAGATTGCCACATGGTAATAAACACACCAGGTGAAATTAATTAAAAAAAATGTGCGAGGTTAAGTAAAAAGCAATTAAGAAATTTCAAAGTAATTTGTATAATAAAGCACTGTTTTTTCCACTTGAGACAATGATATGACCATACGAGGTCTGAAGTTTTATTTTTTTAAACGAATTAGAATGTCTTAAAACCTACACACTTTTAACACCTTAACTAAATACACTAAAAACTAATCTGAGTTCTTTACCTCTATAAAATAAGTCTTCGACAATTACGTAAGTCTGCTTGGTGAAGTTTGGTAATATTTTGTGGTATACATACATAACATATATTGAACTTAAATATACTCGTACATATAATTATTAAATAATTTTAAAACAATGACTGGAATTTATTATTACTACTGCTTTTTGTATCTTCATGTTAGTTTAAAATAAAGTTTTGTATTATTTGTCAATAATTTTAAGTATTTTATTACCTGTCACATGTTCATTTGTATATAAAGACACTGTTGTGTCGTTAATTAAATAAATAAATAAGAAATCTCATATAAATCGCGTTTTCTCTATGCCGTCTCTTGAGCCGTGAAGAAACACTCGATAAAGAGTGGAATATGATATCACAAATCGATCCACTGCCTTTTATTATGGGAATCAGAGAACCACCGCCACTTAGTCTCATTTTCCGTCGATCAATCTGGAAGACTCTGGAGCAAGTCGATAACAAGCCGATCGCAAATAAAATTTATTTAGCATTTAATGACAGACCGATTGAACGGAGTATGGTTTAAACAGGCATCCCGTGAACGACACGATGGTGCAATTGCCTGTTTTTCCCCACCTCAAAAAGAGTAGTGCACTTTGAATAGAAACAGATACGGAGTGGGCCGTACTGCATATGATATGCACAATTAGGATCTAGCAAATTGACCTTTCGGTAAATGCAGGGAAACTTGTTTACAGCTAGCTGCCCACTGTATGCGTTTCCTGGAGGCGTAAAGAAGCGGTATAAACGAACTTCAGACGCTGTTTTCTAGCTGGAGAGGACACACTGCGTGTAATAACCACTAGCAGAAGAAGAATATGTAACGCTGTGAAGTAAAAAGAATATGTAACAAATCATCATTCTGTCAGGTACTATGATAACCCACGACTGACCATCGTGACTTCCATGATAGCACTTGACGGCAATTCTCCATCCCTCCCTGCACTCCGCAATTCAAAGAGCTGATGTAATGTTAAGTCCTGTTGCCTCTCTCACTAGGCCAGTCTTGCGTATTAGGGTAATTTCTCTTATGCGTTGTCATTTTATAATTCCAGTGACCACAAGTCTCCTCGGCCATGAGTAACGTACGTATCCTCCGATAGCCTGTCGGTATGTGTGTACGTCAGAATTATGAAAGAACGTATCTTTCTCTCAGAGAACATCTTTAGAATTTTTAATGAATTTACGTATTTACAGAAGAAACGAGACTCATGAGCCAATTCGCAAATCAGAGCAAAAATATCGAATACAAAATTTAAATCTCACATCGCAGGAACTCGAATATAGTTTATGTCGATTCCTACTAAAATGATCTGTTATATCATTTACATAATGCCGTGAAGCCAAAAATGAAACAAAACATACTGTGACCGTGAAGCGAAAATTAAACGAATCATACATTTATTCAATTAATTTATTTATTTTCTCAAAACAGGCTTAGCCCAATTACTTCGAAAAAAACAAGAAATGTTAACATTAAAGATAAAGAAAAATTATAAACAATAGAATAAAAAAGAAATTATTAAATAAAAAATAAAAATACATATATACACACAAACATACACATATATTCAAAGTCACTTAAGTACGTCTATGAGTGCTTTCTAACACGCTCAATCTGAGAAGAAAATTTACTTTTGATTTTGGTAATGTGATATGAAATATGTCAATATCCGAAGCAGTCCCGTTCAAAAGAGTTAAGGCCCTTCCAACAGGCATAGCGGCTGGAAGACCCGTTCTTGCGTATGTTATTGAGAACAGTTCTTGCCAGCGCAGTCTAGTGTAATTGTTAGGAACATTTAACGCTTATCTTTGTAGTAATGCTGGACAGCTCACAACTCCTCGAACGAGTTTGACAACGTATACCAGGAGACGCAGATCTCTTCTTACGTTCAAGGAGTTATACCCGAGCATGCCCAGCAGAAACTGAGTAGGATATTGTCGACAATCTGTCGGTGACATCAATTCGTCTTGCTGTCCGTGGAGTTTGTACTCCAGCACCACATATTCAATATATCTATCATACATCTCAGAGACGTCTCCGCGAATAAATATTTCGAAGACTCGTGGCTTAATTAGACGCATTTTTTTCTTGATGGTGATGGTTATGCTGTCTCATTTATTTTCTCGCTTTGATTCCATTCCATTATCTACCATTCCAGTGTTTACCTCAGCCTCGTATCCTTCATTCTTTGTAAAACTTCAGCATAAGTAAACGAAATCAGTAACCATTTCTAGACCACGATTCACATTACTAAGTGGCAGTTTATTAAAGCGGTCGATTATCATCAATTTGGTCATTGACCTTTTGATTTTCAGACATACGTGTACTATTGATTTTGATTTTGCATTTTGCATTTATTATAGTATGTAATAATTAAACTTGTTTCCAAAAATAGAAATAATATTTTCCTTTTTTTTTAAATAAAAGCAGATAAACGTAAATAATTGTACTTGAAATGTTTGACTCGTAACTGAACCAAGGGTTTTTTTGTAAAAAAAAAACACACACACAGATAAAAAGTATTTTTAAAGAAGTATCAAAAATATATAGCGTAGAATTTTAATTCCAATTATTATGTTTACGTATTTTTCCTGAAACGAATCAATAAATACCTCTCGAATTTTATCATTACGCAACGTTTATGTAATAATTAAACCTGTTTTCCTAAAATAGAAACATTTTTTTCATTTTTTTTTAAAAACAGATAAACGTAAATAATTTTAATTGGAAAGTTTGACTTCTAACTGAACCAAGGGTTTTTTTGTAAAAAAAAAACACACACACAGATAAAAAGTATTTTTAAAGAAGTATCAAAAATATATAGCGTAGAATTTTAATTCCAATTATTATGTTTACGTATTTTTCCTGAAACGAATCAATAAATACCTCTCGAATTTCATCATTACGCAACATCCCAGATTCGCGCAGTCAGTAATTTCTACTTTAGACGCCGTAACTTGTAACCTTATCTTTGACGAATTAGATGATAGTAGATGTTGTCAAACTTTGTGAAATACTCAATCATAAAGCTCAAAAGTTTTATTTTAAAATAATTTCCACAACTGCAACGTTATCACGTATGATGCAGAAAAAAAGCTAAGTGATTTATCTATACTCAGGCATTTGATTCCACGTTTTTAAGTTACGTTGTTAAAAAACGCATTTTTTCCTTTGAATTTTTTTCATATAATTATTTTAGTAAAATAAATAAATAAAGGTTTATTGACAGCAACATGGTATGTACAAAATATATTTAAATAACACTTCTAAAACACATAAATTGCAGATAATACATTAAATACAGAAGCTATCAAAAGGTCTGAGCTCATCTAATAACATCCCCTCGGCCAAGATAAACCCCACCAATAAAGGGCAAACCCAGCCACGAGGACACCAGATGTTTTTCAGTCCATACCCTTGAACACGTAGAACAAGAATATAAAAAAAATACAAAATAAATAGATGACAAAAAAAATGCATTCAAGAGAGAAGACATTAAAAGGTCCGGGCTCATCCCACAAACATTCCCCCGGCCGAGATACACCCCACCAATGTAGGGCGAGCTCGACTGCAAGGGCATTAGGGGGCTTCCATCCCACACCCTCGCATATCTAGATTAAATAATAAATATATAAAAAAACAAAAACGTATGGCAGAAAACAAAATAAAAAGTAAACCCACATATACCACCTCAGGTTAACTGTCAGCAAGAACGAAAAAAAGAAAAGAAAAAAAAGAAAAGGACATTATACTCGTATTATATATGTAACGCCGTTTATAGAGCAGACTTTCTTCAAGGGTACTCTAACTCGGGATTCGAACCATCATTATTGACAGTTAAAAATATTAAACATAAATCAAAATGAATTTAAGGATAGGAAGTTAGTAGCTGTGACCATTACATATTAGACATCTACGCATCTGCGTATATTAAGAAAAAAACATATTTCATAAAAAAACCGTAGAAAACTTACCAAGGAAATACGAACTATCAAGAAACCTTTGAGGATCTTCCGATATGATAGTAATACGAGGTGCATGGCTGCGCGGTAACGCACTGGACTTCCATGCGGAAGGTCGTCGGTCCGATCCCCGCACTTTGTTACTCCCTTCGAATGACAAAAGCATTTTGTCCACCCAGTATTCGGGGTAACTCAGTCAACTTTATTGTAAATTTTAATCTTATGATATTTTTTTAACCACTTTGCACGGATTTCTCCTGTTACATAAATGTGGTCTGCTTCTAGCGTTAGCTTATTCGTTAGGAATAATATCAGCCAGGATTCTTCTCATGCTGCTAGACGGTACCGAGAATATATCAACAGTGTCATTCAGTTGGTTCAATATCTCAATATCAGTCATTCAGTTGGTTCAATATCTCAATATGGTTTAGCCATGATATTCGTCCTGTAAGTTGGTATGTAGAACAGAGGGTGATTCCTTGCATGGCTATATTTATTGGGTACATATAAACTTAGTGCTTCTAGAATCGCGGGACCTTCTAGAATTGGAAAACCTTTATTAGGAATATCACAATGGATTCTTGCCTTCTTGTTTCGAGGCTTCTACCCACCGTGAGAAGTTCAGCATGGTGAGCATATTCTGGGCAATCGCCCTTTATTCTGTACCATAGATATCTGAGATTTTTTTTTGTATTTGTTCTATATTTTTTTATATTTGAGCTGATGAGGAGCCCAAACCGTAGATGCATATTCTAATTCGGTTCTAATTAGATAATTATATAAGTTTCGAAGGATATCGGTGCTGTTAAATTCTCTTGATATTCTCACTATAAAACCGAGTAGTTTGTAACAGTCCGATATCAAAAGTGAGACATGGTTAACGAAAGTGAGTCCGACATCAAAGGTTACGCCCAAATCTTTGAATTCAGAAACTCTCTTTTGTGCCCCTCCCTGTATAGTATACTGATGGTGGATTGGTGAAAACGATCA
>OX463850.1:4040794-4174556 GCA_949825065.1 Odontocerum albicorne
ACGCAAAATTTACACACTTTCATTATTGTATAATATCCTTAACTGTTCCACCGTCCCCTCTTATCTCGCCGAGATCATCGACTTGTGCTGCGCTCAAACAGAGATTGTTTATTGGCATTCCTAGTTAACCCCTCTTATTTTTTATGTCGTCTTTTTACTGTTCATGCAGTGACACTCTGGAACCAGTTACAAACAAATGTAAAACTTGTTTAGAAAATCCCGATTTATACTTAAAGATGACATTGGATTATTATTATATTTCACATTTCTCGTAAACAGTACAATCTAGCCTACTAAGGGTGAATTGCCATGTACAAATTTCTTCCAACCATCCAGAAAAATGTTATAGAGACCTTAATTCAAAACCAAATTGGTATTGTTAAAAAAAACAACCACGAAATTGGAGCATGGATTTTCTTAATTGGAGACAGGTGTCATACCAATTAGATCATGGAGGTTATCATGACTGAAAAAAAAACAACTATCTTGAAAATAATCCCCAAAAACCACAAAAAACTGTCAAAGTGCGAATTTAAAATCATCTTGAAAATAACACAATACAAATAAACAATTTTTTTATATGTCGACGGCCAAAAAGGGCTAAATAAAGATTCGATTTCAAGGTTCATCAACTTTTCTAAATTTAAAAACAAACTTTGTTAAATCTTAACGCAAGCACATATTTTCTTCAAATTCTTCCTTAACTCCCGACGGCCCGTTAATTTGGTGACATCACTGAAATGTTATTTTTACATTATGGTAACATCGTTAACCCTTTCAGCCCGGAGCGCTAAGCAAATTTTCAACCATTCTGATTAGTCTCAGTTACCAATGGCAAATCTTACAAATCAAGTTTCACATTTTTAATATTTCCCTTCCTGTGTTAAAAAAATCAGCGCGTTCCGGTGCTATGTATTCAATACACATGTCAAAAATGAGCGATTTAAAATCGGAAAAATAAGAATATCCATAGCCAATCGCTTAAATTAATTAAATTTGAAGTGAATAGTGATAATATTTAAAATTTAATTGCTGAAAACATGAAACAAACATCGGCCGATGTTCACAAAACGGGTGAAGCGATCACTTTAAATGGATGCTTGAAAGCTACTGAAGCGAGCGAACTGATAATATATTTATTGCGTTCCCATATACCTAAGAAAAGTGAGAGTAAGACGTGAATAGCGTTGCTTCCTCACCCATTGCGGTTTTTAAGAATGAATATACCTACGTCACACACTGGCACACGTTTGATTGTATTGGTGAATTTATTCCCGATTTTCACAAAATATCTCCGATGTGGCCGATAAGTGCTAATAATAATAATTATTAATTTTTTTTCATTCAATGCGTAAATGTATTATATTACGGAGGAATGCCTAAAATCTGAACCCAGAATGTATTACATTTAAAGAGATATTAACGTTTTTAGAAGCAATTTGTACTAGTTACACATCACAAAGAAGGAAGAGTTAATGTGATTGACTGTATATGAAATGAAATGATCAACAAGAACTTAAGGGTGATGTATTGAGTAAAATCAAGAGTACACTGATATGGTTTGGGCATGATGACCTCCGTGGCCTAGTTGGTAAGGCACCTGTTTCCCAGTCCGGAGGTTGCGGGTTCAAATCGCGCTGGAATCAAGATTTTTTTAAAAAGGATTCCAGTCTGATTTTCGGTTTGATTGATGGTTAGATTAAGCGTATATGTTTTGAAAGCGGAAATGTAAAAAAATAGAGAAATCGTAAGAGTTGTATAAGAAGATATATGGATGTAGAAAAGGCGAAAGATGTGTGTTACTCTAGAAAAATCTCGCGCTCTCCCCTCTTTGCCTACCCCGACAGAAAAAAATGACATGATGGTATGTGTTATGGAATAATACGGAAGTTTTTATGTTTTATAAACTTGAAAATGTAGATCCTAAGAACTGAACAAGAAGTGTTGTAGAAAGAGATGAGTCTAACAATCTTGTCAGATAGAAGAAAAATATTGAACCTGGTATTATTTAAGACTCAGCTCATACTTGCATACAATAGTTTTGTTTAGATTTTTTTTTTGTATTCAGTACTGAAATTATTGCAACTAAGTATATTTGCACAACTCTTGCATAAAGACCTACAGTCGGATCTCAACAACGTTTGTGAGTGGAGCCACAATAATAAATTATATTTCAATGCATCAAATTGCAAAATTATGTCGTATCATCGCTCACACGTCTTGAAAATCCATAGATATACACTAGAATCTACACCTATACCCCGCACAGATAATATTAAAGATCTGGGTGTCTTGTTCCACAGCAATCTTGCGTTTGGTCCTCACATAGAAGTTAAGTTATATAAAACTCTAGGATTTGTAATGAGAATCTCTTAAGTCGTTTGAAAACCAATTGGTGCTCAAAACGTTTAATTCATTGATCCGTAGCAAACAAGAAAGCAATGCTTGCATTTGGAGCCCGGTGGGGGCGCAGGTGGAGAAAGTACAAAAAAATTATCTACGATATCTCTATATGAGAGAGTTCGGTGTCTATCCATGGCTTTATCCTACTCAGTTCCTGCTGGGCATGCTCGGGTATAACTCCTTGAGCGTAAGAAGAGATGTGCGTCTCCTGGTATACGTTGTCAAACTCCTTCGAGGAGTTGTGAGCTGTCCATTATTACTACAAAGATTAGCGTTAAATGTTCCTAACAATTACACTAGACTGCGCCGGCAAGAACTGTTCTCAATAACATACGCAAGAAGGGGTTTCCCAGCCGCTATGCCTGTTGGAAGGGCCTTAACTCTTCTGAACGGGACTGCTTCGGATATTGACATATTTCATATCACATTACCAGAAGCAAAAGTAAATTTTCTTCTTAGATGAAGTGCGTTAGAAAGCACTCATCAACATACCTAAATGACTGTAAATATATGTGTATAATATGTTTGTGTGTATTTTTTTAATGTCTTGTATTTTTCAAAGTAATTGGGCTAAGCCTGTTTTGAAAAAATAAATAAAATACAAACATTTACTAAAGCCTTTACCTATATACACATTTATGTCTTAAGAATTAATCTTATTTATATATTATAACTATGAACTAACTTCTTTTAAATTTCCTACATGTAACTTTTATTTCAAATAATCTTAGTATGTAATTTCTTTGAAATGGTTGACACCTGCATACTAACTTATAACTAGTAAATATTTCTTAATTAAATTGTATACATTTGCTAAGTTATTGTGTTGAACTAGTTTTTTACTACATATAATTGCTTACTTTGTTGAATTGTTTTGTTGTTGTTTCTTTTAATATTTCGTGTAAAGGTCGTTGGACTGTTGGATTCAAAATTCAATATAGTATTGAGCGATTTAAAAGCGCGCTGGGTAATAACGCCATTAGATACTAAGGCCGGTGATTTATATATATGAATTATTTGGACCAACGGGGTTCAAAGGGTTAACATCTGTACCCTAAATCTTTTAAGAACGATGAAGTTATTCTTCTCGAAAGAAACTCGAAAAACATGGAGGGCACATGGCTTGAACACTTCCAGTTGCTGGCCTTGGCCGAGATAAAAATCTGTTCTCGATATCTCGGATTATTAGCTGATATTTTGAATTCTTTTTAAACTTTAGTATCTTTCGTAATGTTGGGAACGGCAATGATATCCCGAAATATTAAAACACTTAAGAAATCCAATGTTTATCGACAAGATTTTGTAATATTGTGATTTCACATCACTAAAATAACGCGACGGCAGCTGGTAGTAATAGCCTCAAATTTTTATTTATTTATTAACATTATAAACGAAACTTATGTGCCCTTTATATAATACAGTTAAACTTAAAAATCAAAAGATAACGCATTAATAAACTCCAAAACAATCTTCCAAGTACATATATATTTCAAGGTATAATGCTTAAATAAACCAATGCACAAAAAAGAAATCAACAATACAAGACTCATGAAATATAACTTAAAAAAAAAGGAATATTGAATCTCTCTGAAGGGTGAAGAACAAACTGCAGTTAAAATGTACTTAGGTTAAAAAACAATAGAATAGTATACCCTCAGTCAAGACCTTAAATTGACCTTTTGTATACCAAACATATTATATTTTGCATTAATCCTCATAACTAAGGACAATGTAAGGACAAGTGGGAGTCATGATTGAGGTAGAACGAGAAAGGTATCATATATATATTTTTTTATTAATCAATTTAATAAAATTTTGAAAAAAGGAAAAGTAATGAATAAGAGAAATAAAAGTAGATGTATGGAAATTGATGAGGCGAAGGATATAGAAATTAGTTCTAATACAAAAGTTTGACGATCTGTTCTCTCTGCCTACCCAAATAGCGAAACAGTGTGATTATATGTATGTATGCTATTCAAAAAACTGTTAATAGCCCCGATATATTGGCTCAAATTAGTTTTCACACTCCTGCTAGGAACACACGAAACCTTTTACAATTCATATGTAACATATCGATAGCAATTTGCTAACAGTTGCACGTTGTAATTAATAAATCGTTAAAATCGTTAGAATCGATTGGGTAACTTCATGTCAGATTTGGTGAATATTTTTAATGTGGATGTTGCTGGGTTCAGGAGGGATCTTCTCCGAAATCTCAGGTCTTGACTGAGATACTGTTTTTTTTTCTTTTTTTTTTTTTGTATTTCCGTTACACTTGGAACATTCGTTTTCCTCACATTCAAGTCTTGTATTGTTGATTGTATGATATTTTCGATTTTCAAAAGGTGTAGATATTTTGCTATATTTTCAATAAATAAATAATTTAAATGAAGCTCGTTAAAGTAAACTGATAATTTCTAAAATTATGAATAAATAAAATTATGTCTAAAAATTTTCTTAACAAGGTGTAGGTACGTATACAAAAGGAAAAACTAACGATTTAAAAAAGAAAAAGTGACGCTAACGAAACGTCAGCGAAACAAAGAAAATACAGAAAAATTCTAGAAACCAATTTCACGTAATGGATAATAATGGCGAAACTCTACGCTGATCATATAAATTCTTCAAATAACACTCTAAGAGAAGCTCAATATAAGAAAATATTTTATTTTATTATTTTAACCATGTCCACCCTCGAAAGGGACCACACATTCACTTATTGAAAAAAATACATGACACTTAAGTGTTTTTTTCAAACCAAAGCAATATTTACTTAACAAAAAATGAAATATCAACAACTTAAAACATCAACACAATTCAGGACACGTACAATACCAAGGTCTGAGTTAAGGTGATGAAATACAAGTAGCCTAAACAAGCGGACATGCACTTGTTAAATTATTAGTTGTAAGAATTTTTATCTAGTTATAAGGAAGTATGAAGGAGTTGATTTTATATGAGAAATTAAATATAAAGGTTATTAAAATTAAAATGAAACGTGGGAAATGAAAGATAAGCTAGTGTATAGTTAATATATATTAGATTAGGTATAAATTTGTAAATACTCGTACATAGGTATAGCCTTTGGCCAATATTTTTACTATAGATATAACTTTATTAAATAAATAAAAAATCACTGAAAAAAATACTGCTATACAATCTATCAAATACAATTTAAAAATACACAAAATTCAATTAAGATTAATCCTAGTGTGAGTGAATTGCCTTTAAACAAACCAATATGTTGTTTGGAAAGTAGTTTTGTATTTAAATAAATAAATAAATAAAGGTTTATTGATAGCAACATAGTACATAATACATTTAAATATATTAGGTGTTAACATAAGTTGTGTCCGTTTTTTTCCAAATTAAAGTACTTGCTTTTAAGTTACTTATATTATTTTATTTGATAACAAGCCTTCAAAATGGAATGTCAAGTAGACGAAAGTGATCATTTTCGACACCTCCTTCTGTTCGTGTTCAATCGAGGGAATAAAGCTGCTAATATATGTAACGTAAAAACAAAATTAATAATAACGTAAAAAAAGCTAATAACGTAAAAACTTTATTTAACAAAAAACATTTTTGTTAAATAAAGGAGTAAAGTAGGATTTTCTGTCTTAAAAATAGATGTTAAGTGTACTTTTTAACTTTCTGTAAGATGTCCCAATAGCAAAAAAAATTTCTGTCTTAAAAATAGATGTTAAGTGTACTTTTTAACTTTCTGTAAGATGTCCCAATAGCAAATAAAAAATAAAAGCAACACAATTTCTTGTAGAGCAGAAAATTTTCTTTCGAATGACGTATAACCTTGACCATTTTGTTTTACTTTTGGTGCTTATTTATAATTTGGAAAAAAACGGACACAACTTATGTTAACACCCAATACTACAGAAACACATAAATTGCAGAGAATACATTAAAGACAGAAGCTATCAAAAGGTCTGGGCTCATCAAATAACTTCCCTCCCGGCCAAGATACACCTCACCAATATAGGGCGAGCCCAGCCACTGGGACACCAGATGTTTATCAGCCCACTCCCTTGCACATGTAGAATAAGAAGAAGAGAAAAAAAAACCACAGAAAATAAATAGATGGCAGAAAAATACATTTAAGAGAGAAGACATTAAAAATGTCCGGGCTCATCCTCATTTCTCAGATAGATGTTAGGATAAAATTCACGTGGCTTACTTCACTCCAAACGTGCAGAATGTACATTAACATTATTATGAAAGGGAATAGTCCATTACTTTGGTTATTGTTTACACGAATTGCTTGTGCGGTTTTTAGGCGTTATGAAGACGGAAAAAATTAGATGTGTTTTCAATGTTGGATAAATTTTACCACCGCAAAGGACGACACAAACAAAATAATATATGGAAACGATGAAGTAAGTGATCACGTGTGTCAAATGTGGTTTAAAAGTTCCATTAAGGTGATATGATACTCGAAGATGGTGTCCACTCTGTAATGTCGATTACCATCGATGTTAACCAAATCAAGGCTTTGATTAAGAATAACCGGCGTTTTACGACAAGAGACAAGAGTTTTTTTATTGAATATAAAAAAAACTACTTGTTGTAGTCTTCATCATCCACATCAGAGAATCTACCGGATCCATGTTCGTAATATTCCTGTTTGAAAAGAAGAAGAATCTTCTTACTTGTGGTTCTTTAAATTCTGATCTCATCATGTGGATCAGAATGAGAGAACCAGCAGACTATTGTTTCCAGATATTCCAGAACCAACTACTCGTATATGTAATTGAGCTTCATAAATCATCGGGCCTGCATTACGTGTGATAGTTTAACTGTCAAGCTGGACCTATTAGCATCTGACTTGACCTCAGATAGCAGATGAAATCCATATACCTTACGCCGGTAATTTATCCATAGATGTATAAATTAAATACATTAAAATATTCAAAGACAACAACGCCTAGATATACTTGTGCCCTTTCATTGAATCATTCCCTTCATTTCCCCATACAATTTAGTCGCGAGAAAACTGTAGGGTACCCACGTCCCTAAAATATTGTCAACATACAGGGTCAACGACCGATGAATCAACCTCTGGATATCTACAATTGTCACATACCAGAAACGTCAACACTGTTTACACGCAAATAATATTTACATCGCATTCCAAGGTAGAAAGAGAACATATCACGCCGTCTCGCCGTTTCGACAATAAATATCCTACCCACTGTAGTATCCGCAGCGCTTCCGACCACCTCAGCACGCGCAGGAGTGAGATCGAGATATACCGCGGACGCAGTCACCCGTCCCGTTCTGAAATTCTATATATACCTACTTATCGTTGAATAAAGAGCACTTGTTATTATTCACTTGACCATTCATCGCTGTTTACTATTTATCGATTATTCACTCTCACTTTTATCGCATTCCTGAATTGACGTATTTTATTTTAAATACAAAACAAATCAAAATCATCACGACGTATCAAATTAAGCATCCCGCTAAATTGATGACCCCGAACGAAGAGGAACACAGAATTCGACTAAAGCGAATACAGAGATGTCGACAACATCATTATCAGCACGTCCTACTAGGACACACGCTAAAAAACTATTGAAAAGAAATAAAGTCTCTCTTTTCCTTGGCATTATTATTTCCACATGGTGGTGGGGTATGCCCTTCCAATAATTCGCCGCCACTTCGCCCGATCCTGTGCATCTTCCGGAGCGATATCGGCGTCCCTCATGTCCCGCCCAACCACCTCGCACCACCCGCGCTTGGGTCTTCCTCGGGACCTCTTACCAGGGACATTAAATGTCTGCGCCCTGTTTCCTATATACTCTGGCGGTATTCTACTGACGTGTCCATACCATCGCTACCTGCTCTATTGAATTTTGTCAGAGATGTCGCGTACACCTAGACTCCAACGGATGTAGGAGTTTCGGATCCTGTCAAGCCTTGTGACACCACACATCCGTCTCAACATTTTCATCTTAGCTGTATGTAAGGCATGGATGCGCCTTATGGAGGTATTCCAGGTTTCTGAGCCACATGTCAAGCACAGTATGGAAATAAAGTAATTGGCTTATATTTTATAGTTGTATTTATAACGCATTTTTGTTATTTCGAAAGCTGTATTATTTCTCAAATAAATAAATTAGACGAGAATAAAATTCCAGAATGGTAACAACTCATCCATATCACAAGCATACGCACCGACATACTTTTACAGCTTAAAAATAATTTCACCTAAAAAAAAGGCATAAAATCTCGCGTTTTTCCCGAAGGATTAAAGTTTTAAAAATCGCTATCTACATTTTATCGCCGTTGGGATAAAGAGCTGAAATGAACAAATTAATTTAAAAGTGTTTTAAAAACAAATTAAAATGCTGGAAAATTAATATGTTTATTCGTTGGAAAATGTCCCAAGTGGGCATTGTTATAATGTGACCGTTGTTGGATTTAAATATTGCGACATACACGAAACAATATCAATTTCAATTCATTTTTAATTGTCTTTTTATTGTTCAAACAGAATTTTATAAAAATAACTCGCATAAATTTTCCCTTTATCTACATATATCAAACGTTCTGGATCCAATTAGGATTCCAATCTGGTTTTCATTTAAAACCTCTTCAATATCTTTCTGGTTGATTGTAAGAGATTGTCACATGGCAATAAGCCCGCCAGGTTGTACTGTATACAACGAAAGTGTAACACAATACAATACAATAAGTCAATGGAACACTTAAACAAATATACTGACACCGAACACTATCAAAATCTGCTAATATACAATGTAAGCTAGTCCTAAGCAGTATTTCATTACCTACTTGGTGTATGGGAACGAAATGTGGACGTGGAAAAATACTTAAAGGAACTGAATAAATGCTGTAAAAATTCGTACACCTATTTAACGATCGAGACATTGGTATCACTTGTGTTCCATGGGATACGGAATATCCGCCTCCAGCACCACCTCCGGAAATTGAGGTGTAATTAAGGTTGTATTAATGTGGTTTATAGTAAATTAAAACTGACAAAAACCGTATTAATCTTGACTTCTTCTTCCTAGTGTCATGTCAGGTCCCCCCAACGTTGACTATCACCTGAGAGTAAGCATCTTTGTCCCCGGCAGCCCGAAAAAGATCCCCAACGATCCTTATTCCAGTCCAATCACGTATATTGTGGAGCCAGGAGATTTGACTACTATTTTTTTCAATTTTGATATGAAAACTGTTTCCTGTGTTCTTTTAATAATCAAAATGTCCATTTTTACAAAACTTCGGTCGATTCACATGCTTTTGATGGTTGTCAAATAAAAGTGGATTCGAATCCCTAGCTTAGAATCCCATGAGGATAATCTGTTCTCGAAACGGCGATTTACAATTTGTACATTTATTATTGTCATTATTACTGTCGAAAAACACCGTGATGCCAAGAAAGACCTTCATATGGTCTTCATCGATCTTGAAAAGCCATTTGACAGGGCCCCTAGAAGCCTAATTTGGACAGCACTTAGAGCACATAGTGTACCAGAAAAGTATGTACTTGCCATCCAGGACATGTATGATAACGTGACAACGCAAGTGAGGTGCACTTCGGGAACTTCACCAGAATTTCCTGTAAAGGTGGGGGTACATCAAGGATCGGTACTCAGTCCGCTACTGTTCATCTTAGTCATGGACTATTTAACTAACCAGGAAATAAACAGTATCTTAAAGATTCTACTATTTGCAGACGATATCGTATTAATAAGTGAAAAACATGAAGACCTGCAAAATAGTCTGGAAAGGTGGAAAAGAATCTCGGAGGACAGTGGATTGAGACTGACCAGAAAGAAAATAGAGTATCTGTACCTACCATTCGAGAACACAAATGCTGTCACTCCCGTAATGCAAATGGATGGAGAAAAAATACCAAATTGTGACTCCTTTAAGTATCCTGGGTCACTCATCCATAGCAATGGAGAATGTGCAGCAGATGTAACACATATAATAAGTGTGGGATGGATGAAGTTTAGATCAATGACGGGAGTTCTATGTGATCCGAAAATGACAGTAAAGTTAAAAGAAAAAGTATACCAAACGATTGTCAGACCCGCACTCCTCTATGGCTCCGAATGCTGGACGATGTATAACTCTTACTCTAGGCAACTAGAAACTGCTGAAATGCGCATGCTAAGATAGTCAGCTGGTGCGTCCCTAAGAGACAAAATAAAAAACTCACGCATTCGTGGAAGCCTAAATGTCACAGACATCAACAGCAAGATGGAGGAGAGGCGATTGAGATGGTATGGGCACGTTGGACGCAAAGCACCCGATCACATTGTGAACCAGGCAATCTCCATGGATCTTCCTCGAATAACAACCAGAGGAAGACCAAAGAATTCATGGGTGGTGCAAAAAGATAACCTGATGCAGAGGCACGGCCTAGGGGGCGTAGTCCGGGACAGAAGAGCATACAACCTGAGGACGAGGAGAGCTGACCCCAGCAGTCTTCGCAGACAATGAGTTGGGATGGAGCCAGGGAGAAGAAAATATTTATTATTGTCATTGTTGTCAGTCCTTAGATTATGATCTTCTCGTATGGTTCCTCTCTTTAACAGTAGAATGTTCAGGTTTCTCATGCAAGATACAGCCTGAGGACTAGCCCAATGAACCTCCTCCATTCCTCCTGGAAATGAACATATCGGACATTCCTTCATGATATGACGACAGACTGAACAATTCTACACGAGCACAATTGAGAATCAATAAAACCTCCCCTGTGAATGATACTCGTATGTGTATGTACTACAATCATGTCAACATCTAAAACAATTCAGGATAAACCACAATTTTTCTGGCAGGTCAAATACGTTATAAAAAAACATCACAAAAATGTTAATATTCAAATGAGATTCGTTACCGTTAAATAAAATCGAAATATTATTCAGACAAATTTTGCCTCACAAACTCGAATACGTGTCATCCATTTTCGCAACTAGCGGCGAATACGTCAATAAATCTCAAAAAACTTTGCAAAAATCCTTGCTTCCGAATACAAGTATGTATGGCGTGTAATCAAAATAACCGCGTTTATAATAAATTAACTTCGCCAAATAACAGGTTGAAACATAAAACAATATAAACTGCACTGTCTTAAATCATTAAAATCAAGTTTTTTCTTCTATTTGAATTTCAATGCAAAGTAGTTATTTGTTAAAAGAAACACTCGCGCTTGATTGACTACAAGGTCATTCTAGATTATACCGATAATATTTAATACATACGTATTTGTATGACACATTCGTGAACAGTACAACCTGGCAGGTGTATTGCTGTGTAGTAATCTACTACAACTAACTGTGTTTAACCCTTCCCTCCCAGTGATGTGTAACTAGAACACATTGCTTCTAAAAAACTTTAATATATCAATAAATATAATAAACACTGGGTTCAGATTTTACGTATCCCTCCGTAATACATTTACGCATTAAATGAAAAAAATATTATTAACAATAATTAGCACTTATCGGCCATATCAGAGATATTTTGTGAAAATCGGGAATAAATTCACCAATACAATCAAACGTGTGCCAGTGTGTGACGTAGGTATATTCATTTAAAAAAACCGCTATGGGTGAGGAATCAAGCTATTCACGTGTCACTCTCAGTCTACGTCGGTATATGGAAACGCAATAAATATAATCTCAGTTCGCAATTGTGTTTCTTCCTTCGAGTTATAACAGTTCGAGACCGAGTCCCGTCTCAGTTCTCAGTAGCTCTGGGGCATCCATTTGAGGTGGTCTCTTCGTCCGGTTTATGAACGTCGGCCGATGTTTTTTTCATGTTTTCAGCAATTAAATTTCAATTATTATCACTTATGACTTCAAATTTAATTAATTTAAGCAATTGGCTATGAATATTCTTATTTTTCCGATTTTAATTCGCTCATTTTTACATGTATATTGAATACACAGCACCGGAACGCGCGGATTTTTTTAGCACAGGAAGGGAAAGGTTAACAAGCCTGATAGTAAATACCTGACTTGAACCCTTTTAAATCTAAATACCAATAAGAATTGAACCCATAACCGCGTTTTATCAACTAGCCCACGGAGGTCGTAATATTTTTACATGGTGTTCAAGAAAAAAACTATACTTTTAGACATAATTTCAACCGAATTTATTAAGTGATAATTATGACATGATTTTTATCACTTCAAATATGTTATATACCAATAAATTCCAGAATTTTTCGTCCTGAACATTCGAGGGTTGGATCTGAAGTTCCGAGGGTTTGTGGACAGATTCCACGCTGGGCACGCCTACGCATGGTACAGCGATGTTACAGTTGTTAAAATTCGATATCTCGACCCTCAGGAGTATTTAAACTAGAGCCAATAGAAGTCAATTTTATAAAGCGCCGTTCTGAGAGCAAACTCTCAAGGGCGCGTTTATTCAAAACTCAAAACCACTTTCATTAAACAGATCACGTCTGATAGTTATAGCGGTACCCGAGTGAATCACACTTCCGTTGTTGCCTTATGGCAATTTATTATTGCTTTGTGATAATCTCTTTCAACCAACTAGAAATACGTTTATTATGCCTTAAGTGAAAATCAGACTGAAAACCTTTTTAAAAAATCTGGATTTCACCGGGAATCGCACCCGCAACGTTTGTGTTAAAAGACAGGTGTCTTACCAACGAGGCCACGGAGGACGTCTGAAATGTTAAAAATTGAATAACGCGCTTTTATCAAGTTTTTTTCTAAAGGGAAAACCCGACAGAAATTAATAACGTTTTGCAAACGTATGTTATCAGGTTGGGACAATCATTCCAAATGGAAAAAAATACAGTTTTTATACTACTTATAGTTTTCAGTTTAAGTTTACATTTATTTTTAACGTCAATTCTAGTTAAACCTTGGTTCAAAAGAAAACACAATCTCAAAATTCACCAATTTAGACTTTACCAAGTAAATGTTTAAACGAAGTTTTAGACTGTTTTCTTTTAACAAAATAATTAAACCATTCGCAAGTTTAACTTCGGCTGTAATACTCCTATAATAATGAAAATACGTGGCTAAATTTATACTTTAGAGTTGAATTTAATCTTGGCCCTTTGGAGTAGACCTTTAAATAAAATAATCAGGGGCTCGATACAAAACACATTCATTTAGCCATTACCCAGTTTTACGTGTTAGGGTGGAATTCTAAACCAATCTTTATTGTAAACAGGAAAAAACATATTGCAAGGAGGTGAACCATAAGGATATATAAAATAAACAGAAAAAAAATATAATAATAAAAGGAAAATTTATATAACGCCGTTCAGAAAGCAAACTCTCCTAAAAGACGGTCTAACTCGGTATTCGAACCCACTATTATTAATTAAAAATGTAACAAAAAGAAAAAAAAACAAGTAGAGTGTAAGAATAAGATGGTAGAAAAAATATACAGACGGCCCTCGACTTTCGCACATTCTACTTTCGCACAATTCGCTATTTCATACATTTTTTAAAATTAATTTTTTTAAAGATTTTTGTCGATAACGCAAAAATTGTTCGCTTCCATGCAGTCGCTCCCACTTTTTTCGAAGAACTATAATATATGGAACGCAATAAACAATATTGGAGACTCGTGAAATAAAAGAGTCAACAATGCAAGGTTCCTGGAAACAATTATGCCCACAAATGATGAGTGATTTTATAAATTCTGAAGAAACTCCGGAAACTATCACAGATGAAATAGTTAGCCTAATGAATGAACTAAACTTGGACGTCAACAACGAAGATGTTAATGAGTTGATTGAATCTCACTCAGTACCTCTGTCAAATGAATACTTAATTGAGCAACAATAGTTAAATGAAATACACAATGCAAGTGAGGAAGAAGAAGCTGATAAAATCGTCAAGACTTTGACAATCAAAAATATGAATGAAGTTTTCGTGCATCTTGACAAATTTGTGACTATCATGGAAGAATGTGATCCCAATGGAGAACGTATATCTCGAGTACGTAGGGCGATTCAGAAAGACACAGCATGTTATAGAACTCTTTATCAAGAGAATAAAAAAGGTGGTATTCAACTAACTCTTGATAAGTTTATAAAGAAAACACCTGAAAGCACTTAAACACGCCTCGTTAACTTAATTATGTATATTGATAAATTAATATTTTTAATATGTTATTGATAAATAAATATTATTATTGATATATAAATATTTTAAAATAAAATTTTTGATGTTTTTTTACATCCCTCTAATTTCGAACATTCAACATTCGCACTCATTTTCAGGAACCAATTATGTGCGAAAGTCGAGGGCCGCTTGTATTTACAAGCTTAATAAATCGATGCTTTGAGATGTTTCAAATTATTAGGGATGAATGCAAACTTAAGGCTGATTAAGAACAAGAAGATGCCTCTGAGATGGTGTGGGCACGTGTAATGAATGAAAAAAACTACCAAAACAAATAAGCGTGGAAGTAGTATAAGAAGACCAAAACAGGTATGGTTGGATCAAGTGAATGATACTTTGAAAGAAAGAAACGTAAAAAAAGTTTGAGAAATTGTAGGAAATGTATGATTCGTATGAATGAAGAGGTGAAATATGTGTCGAGGTATGAAAGTCTGGCGTTCTGCCCTCTCTTATCTACCTCAGTAGAAAACCATCATGATGGCATGTATGTCGGCTGTTTTAAAACCCGGAATCTGCGGATTCAATTGCCGATGGTACATAGATTTATTTAAAAAAAATCTAGTCTGAATTTTACTTAAGGGTTGTTCAAACTCATTTGTGATTGTTTAGAAGAACTTTGAGTAAAAAATAGTCACATGGCAATGTACCCGCAAGTTTTTAATGTATACAAAAAAACCGTAATTGAATACAATAATTTAATACATACTTAAATATGAGGGGCTTAATACCACATGGAAATTTTGCAGACCAACTAAATCAGATCTCCATGGGCTAGTTAGTAAAACATCTGTCTTCCAGCTCGCAGGTTCCGAATTCGAATGCCGTCGGTAGTCAGATTTTAAAAAAGCGGCCCAACCTGGTTTTTCACTTAAGACTTTGTGATTGATTGGAAGAGTGGTCACATGGAAATAAATCCGCCAGATTGTACCGTATACAGCGAAAATAAAACAATAAATCCGCCAGATTTTACCGTATACAACGAAAATAAAACAATGAATCCTCCAAATTGTACCGTATACAACGAAAATAAAACAATACAATTTATAAACGGTACAAGATTTGATACATTAAGTTCATCCAGGAAAAAGTGTATATAACAATTATAAAACTTAACAAGTAAGCAAAAAATTCAAGGAAACAATAATATACACTATCAAAAATATATGTAAATTTTATAATAAATTGCCAGTTTTATTCAAAGACCTCCGTAGCCTAGTGGTAAGATTATCGACTTCCACCTTTTTTCACGGGGTTTCGGTTTCGATTCCCGATGGTACTCGAATAAAAAGGGTACCAGTCTTGTATGAGTTCGTCTGGTAATAAAACTCGCACGCTGTAGTGTTGCCAATACGTTCTATGACGAACCGCGAATTGCCTACTCCAAAGGTTCTAAGCACGAAGACTCGATTACTGGGTCTGAAGACAATAGTCTCTTCCGGTCCCTTACGAAACGTTTATTCTAACATATCGAGAGGTACCATACTCAAAAAAAAATTTTTTTTTAATACTTAAAGATTGGGCACAATGTTGTTTTCCTGAAAGGGCTCCATTTTAAGGTTTAATTTACTAAGGAGGGGTAAAGTATTGAAAGGTGTGTGTAACCCCTATAAAAGTATTAAGAATTATTTATGGATATTGTCCCTACATTATCTAAACATAAGCTCTTTAGGCACATTCGTACTTACGAGTATATCTGGATATATTGTATGTTAGTCACGAACAAACCACATGCAAAAAGTACCCGAGAAAGTAATCGTTTTTTAACACATATACTTGTAACTATACTATGATGAAAATATTTTTTAAAATATATGTAAACTTATCTTTTTATCGCCATCGGGAATTTCCAATTAGAGCTATTTTAGACTATGACAATTGTATACAGAGGTCTAACGCAGAATTCCACAAAGGCACAAAGTCCTTGTTTGAAGGTGCAATTTCTTATGTAAATATTGCTCAATAACAATTATCAATAACCTTCGGTAGGAGATTTATTAACTTTTTGAGAAAATATACTTCAGACATTGATATATTACACTTATATTTATAAATAAAAGTTATATTTATTAATCACAGTTACATTTATATATCACAGGTACATTTATAAACCATAGATACATTCGGGTATTGCAGTTACATTTATATATCACAGGTACATTTATAAACCATAGATACATTCGGGTATTGCAGTTACATTTATATATCAGAGTTACATTTATGTATCAAACTTACATTTATTTATCAAAGTTACATTTATATATCATAGATACATTAACATTTATTAGGTGTTAACATAAGTTGAGTCCGTTTTTTTTTTTCAAATATAAAAATGAGCACCAAAAGTAAAACAAAATGGTAAAGGTTATACGTCATTCGAAAGAAAATTTTCTGCTCTACAAGATATTGTGTTTGCTTTTACGTTACATATATTATTTTATTTGATTACAAGCCTTCAAAATGGAATGTCAAGTAGACGAAAGTGATCATTTTCGACACCTCCTTCTGTTCCCGTTCAATCGAGGGAATAGTATACGGTGAAGTTGCTATGAATGAAAGGACAGCTCGTCGATGGTTTTTGCGTTTCAATTACGGTAATTTCGACTTGAAAGACATAAAGCGTTCCGGACGACCAGTGGACTTCGATAAGGACCGCTTAAACCATATTATTCATGAAGATCCCCTTCAAACCACCGTAGACTTGGCTGAGCAGATTAATTGTAGTCACATGACGGTATACCGCCATTTACCATTTTGTTTTACTTTTGGTGCTCATTTTTATATTTGGAAAAAAAACGGACACAACTTATGTTAACACCCAATATAATATAATGCATATCACACTTACATTTATTTATCAGTTATATTTATAAAACAAAAGATAAAGAATCAACATCTTCAAAAAAATCTACGTAATTAGCCTTTCCCTTCCTGTGCTAAAAAAATCTGCCTGTTCCGGTGATGTGTATTCAATACACATGTAAAAATGAGCGATTTAAAATCGGAAAAATAAGAATATTCATAGTCAATCGTTTAAATTAATTAAATTTGAAGTCAAAAGTGATAATAATTGAAATTCAATTGCTGAAAACATGAAAGAAAAAACATCGGACGACGTTCACAAAACGGGCGAAGCGACCACCTCGAACGAAAGCCCGATGGCTACCAAGCGAGAGAAGCGAACGAACTGAGATTCTATTTCTTGCGTTTCCATATACCGAAGTAGAGTGAGAGTGAGACGTGAATAGCGTCGCTTCCTCACCCAAAGCGGTTTTTTAAATGAATATACCTACGTCACACACTGGCACACGTTTGATTGTATTGGTGAATTTATTCCCGATTTTCTCAAAATATTTCTGATGTGGCCGATAAGTGCTAATTATTATTAATATTATTATTTTCATTCAATGCGTAAATGTATTACGGAGGAATACCTAAAATCTGAATCCAGTATTTATTATATTTATAGAGATATTAAAGTTTTTAGAAACAATGTGTACTAACATAGTTATACATCACAGGACAGTAAGGGTTAAGAATACTTATATATTAAAAAAAATTATGCATGAAAATACCATTGTATGAACAAATGAATAAATGCACATAGCCCGTCACGAGTACAATATAAGGCGCAATACAAAGCGGATGATCAGGGTACCTGACGCTGGTGCCACCGGATATCGTGTTGCATAAAGGCCAAGAAGCTTTAGTACTTGTAAAAGCGTGCCGTCGTCTTCTTTCTCTATTGCGTTTCTGATAACTAACAACATTTCTAAATTTATTTTTAAGCTATTATATCTCTTGCGCTGACCACCGTTCTTCCTTCTGCCCACCTTCAGCTCGCCAAAGAGGACATTTCTTGGGAATATGTACTCAGACATGCAGCCACGTGTCCAGACCTACGCAGGCATGCACGTGCTCTACTGTTGTATAGTACAACATGGAAAGTGAAACCATAATTAATTAAATCCCTTTTAAATTTATTCATTGTTAATAGCATACATATACAGGTTAAACCAATTAATTACTTATAAAGCTAAAAATAAATAATCGTCAACAAATTAGAAATAATTGTTAAGCCGAAATAAGTAACCCCCATTACTTAGAAAGCTCAATATGTTTTATTTGCAAACATTATTGTCAATACAATCAACAAAACATGACTCGAGTGGGAGACAATAAAACAAAAACAAACAAATTTCTCTCCAGGGCGACGAAAATACGAAATTAAAGAGTAAATTACAACAAATACTTGCTTTACAAAAAAAAGATTGCATTAGAACCAAAAATACTTGCATCACAACAAACAATACTTGCATTACAATAAAATATATTTGCGTTACAACAAAAGATTCTTGCGTTACAACTAATGACGACCTCCGTGGCCTGGTGGTAAGACAGTTGTCTGCCGATCCGGAGGTTGCGGGTTCGATCCCCGCTGGAATCCAGATTTTTTTAAACAGGATTCCAGTCTGGTTAACACTTAGGGCCTATAAAAACATCTTTCTGGTTGGTTGGAAGAGATTGCCACATAGCAATAAAATCGCCAGGTTAAAAAAAAAAGATAATTGCAATAGATACTTGCATTACAGCAAAAAATTCTTGGATTACAACATAAAATACCTGCATTACAACAAAAATACTTACATTAGAACATAAAATACCTGCATCACAACAAAATATACTTTCATTACAACAAAATCTATTGCACTACAACAAAAAATACTTGGATTACAACAAAAGATACTTGCATTACAACAAAATTACTTGCATAACAACAAAATACACTTGCATTACAACAAAATACTTGCATCACAACAAAAGATACTTGCGTTTCAACAAAAAATATTTGCATAATATATCAACAAAAAATACTTACATAACAACAACAAAAAATACTAAGATAGCAATCAATAAGAAAAATAAGTGGGTCTGACCTTTTTGCATATGTTTACCCAATTATCAAAAGTATACGGATTCATATCCATTCTCCTGTCCAAAAGTATACAGATTCATATCCATTCTCCTGTCCAAAAGTATACAGATTCATATCCATTCTCCTGTCCAAAAGTATACGGATTCATATCCATTCTCCTGTCCAAAAGTATACAGATTCATATCCATTCTCCTGTCCAAAAGTATACGGATTCATATCCATTTTCCTGTCCAAAAGTATACGGATTCATATCCATTCTCCTGTCCAAAAGTATACAGATTCATATCCATTATCCTGTCCAAAAGTATACGGATTCATATCCATTCTCCTGTCCAAAAGTATACGGATTCATATCCATTCTCCTGTCCAAAAAAATGCATTTAAATCATCACAATTTCAATTCAAACATAATTCACTTTAAACATTTTTAATGTTTTCCTCCCTGACAGGCCGATACAGCCTCCGTTTCACTAAGCATATTTATGATATTATTTCCTTTGTGCTGAGAGCAAACAATCTTAACAGTAGGTAGCGAAAAAGAAGAAAAAAAAAGGAAATATTCCGTAGAAAAAGCTGAAAAAGGTGCGACACGATTCGGTCCATTTGGGGGTCGTTAATAGGGGTCAAAATGGTGTGGAAAATTTCAATTTCAATTTTTAGGGGCCAACGAGGCCATTAGAGGAAGGAAGGAGAATAGAATACCGCGAAGGGAAATTTCTAGCATAAAAAGAAACATTTTCTTTTCATCCCTTAATATAATTGTCAGGGTCGGAACATGCTGAAATCAACACAACGATCGAGGATGTTTTTTTTATTTCTTTAGCAACTAATATAAATGTGACAGGAATCAGATATACATCCTCGTGAAAATCACAGAATAGGTATTAAAAATCACAGAAGTAGGATTAAAAAGTACGAAAAAAAAAACTTACTAACAACGTCTTTAGTTTATTTTCAAAAATATTGTTTTTTTCTGTATGTCTAAATAATTGATAATAATTTCATTAACGTGTTAACAAAACGAAATTAAGGTTAGTGAGTTGAAAAAGATAAAGAAAAGCTCCGAGATTGTTGGGGCACGTGAAACGAATGAACAAAGAAAGCATAACAAAAAAATATATAATGCAAATGTGAGTTAAAGGCATGCCACAGTCAGACCAAGAAAAATATGGTTGGATCAAGTGAATGGCATTCTGAAAGGAAATGTAAGAAGTAAAAGAAATCTTAAGAGCTGTATGGATGTAGAAGAGGCGAAATATGTGTCAAGATAGGCAAATCTGGCTCTCTGTCATATATTCCTACCCCAGCAGTAAAACAGCGTGATGGTATTATATATGTATGTTAGCATGACTAAACTATGCATGAAATGAACACTGGTTATTGTGATTTTAATCGTTGGTATTATTTATAAAAGATCTCGCATGTGTACATATGATATACCATTGATTAATTTATTATTCTATCAACTTTGTCCTCAGTGAGATACAGGCAAAAGCCTAGTTTACTGGGGACACGACAAATGAAAGACAACAACCCCAGATCCATTAAAATTATGTCTGAATTGAATTACCTGTTGTTATTTCGCAAATTATATACATTTATTGTCATGTGTATAATAAATAAATAAAATAAACAACAAATAGATACAAAAAATAATGAAAAAAATCTTGATATGATTTAGTCACATTGACAGAATAGTTGTGTTACACTTTGAAGAGAATTTGAATATTTAAAATTCATTATGTCTGTCATATGCAGGATAAGAATACGCCACAGTATAATAGGAAACCACCTTTATAAAATCCATATACGAGTAAAATAAAGCCCTAATGCACGTGTGGAATGGGTAGGAGACCCTCGACCATGGTTTCTTTGATATTCTCTGCGCCCCGCATACTATACAATCCATTCTCAATTGTAAATGTACTTCGTCCGTTCAACATGTCCCACCTACTCACACTCAATTCTTCATTTATTTACAGTCACATATCTGAATTCACTGTCCTACTCTTTAAATACTTAGAACTTCAGTAGTTCTTACATATTCCCTTACCCCTTCTTTCCTTTAAATAGTTATTGGCACAAATCATCTCTTTATGGAATGGAATGCCTAATTAACTAATAATAATTTAAAATGAATAGAAGTCAAGACATGGTAAGTTGGAGAAAGAAGGTCTAGGTCATAATAGTGACAGTCAAAATCCCGACAGGTTAAAATCCCAACAAGTATTAATCTCAACATGTTAAGATCCTGACAAAGATACGAAGGCATCTAGTTGATTCTGCCTTTATTAAGATTTTATATCGATGAGCTTTTATTTTACGGTAGCACGCGATATATACGTGAATTGATTACCACTCTCTCAATATATTTTTCAAAGCTATAACTTTTTATAACCACCGAACATGCGCTCGACTACGATCTCTTATTGAATTATACCCGCCTTCTTAAACTCGCTGAAAGAAGGATTATATTCGATTTGATGTTTCTATAAAAGGTAATTTACAATATTGTTAATAGCCACGATATACTGGCTAAAATTGGTTTTCACTCTCCTGCTTTAGAAACAAACGAAATCTTTTACAATTGAAATTTACGAATAGGTTTTTTTTACAGTTGTACGTTTTAATACATCAATCGTGATAATACAACAATTGGGTAAATCCAGTTTGGTGGATACCTTCAATGTAGATGTTGTTGAGTTCAGGAGGGTTCTTCACCAATACTTCTTCTATCTAAGATCTTGACTTAGGGGCTGTAATTTTATTGTTTTTTTTAGTTTTTTTTATTGTTTATTGTAGTTTGTACTATAATATCCCCTTGAGAGACATACTTTTATTTTTTAAGTTATTGACTTGTTTTGTTGATTGTTTTTGTTGTGCATTTGTATGTTTAAACGTTATATTTTAAAATATATATGTATGTATCATGGATTGTAAAGTTTTTTGGAGGATATTGACAAGTTACCTGTTTGATTTTTAAGTTTTACTGTGTAATCTAAAGCACATTTAACTGTTGTTTATCGTGTCAATAAATAAACTATTACCTTTTTACTTGAGCTCTAGAACAGTAAAAATAAATGTATCTTTAACAACTTAAATATAAGAACAGTAAAAATAAATGTATCTTTAACAACTTAAATATAACAACAGTAAAAATAAATGTATCTTTAACAACTTTAATATAAGAACAGTAAAAATAAATGTATCTTTAACAACTTAAGTATAAACAAGAATGAATTTAATTATGTTTGTTTAGAAATGTATATATATTTTTTTCAGTTTAAAGAGCACTTACGTGTAATATTATAATAATGCATTGTGAAATTACGTCGGGATTTTGAAATGTTGAAATTTTGACTACCGAGTTTCCTGATTATCGGGATTTTAATCAGCACCATGAGAAAGATACTTTAAAGTGTATTTCAGCAGGTAGCAAGATCAACGGTGCATTTTGTATTGTGTTTATCAGCAAATCAATAGTGAAACTTCGACTACCCACATTAGAAGTGAGGCTAGTAGGTTAAAGTCAAAAGTGTATAATAAGCATTTGGTATCACAATGTGTGACAACATAAGGAATAATCGATAAAGGATAACTGTTGTTTAAGAAATGAATGTTGAAATTAAATTGACAAAGGAATCCTGAGATGGTTTGGACATAAACTGTTAAAACAAATATATATTACTTTAGAATGAAGTATTTTTGGCGTTAGAATTTAAGACTTGTAAATTTCATACGTATTTCTTCTCTTTTTTCCCTAGTAAAATGCTCAGTACATTTAAATTTACATCTACTGCAGTCTATGTATTTGGACTTTTTGCTGCATTCCGGTGTCATATGGTAAGGAAGCCATTTTATTTGCTTTTGAAACATAAATTTTCCATTTTTCTGCTCGTGATTTCTTCCACCGTTTTTTTTGTGTTTCCACTGGCGAAACATATTCTAGCTGATGCTTGTCAACAGATTCTTCTTCTGGCATCAAGGTGACTTCAGCACTGTTCTCTGACTAAAAAAAGCACACAATTGTCACTGTATTTTCTTGATTTTGACACATTTCCACCTATAATTTACCTCTGCATTTAATTTCCTTTCGAATTTCGTCACTTTATTTCCAAAGAAAAATTGAAATGTCAAACCTTCGTACAAAGTTTTGACTTACTTCACGGTGTTGAAAATTTTTACTACAAGTAAAAATCTCCAACAGTCACTTGGTCAATATTTCTTGTACAACATTACAAACAGAAATGACTATGTCCAATAGTTAATTTTGCTTGTAAGAAAATAAACATCAATACAGATAGTCATTTTAAACAAGTCAAGATATTATTGTTATTCTTCCAAGTTCTTGCTGAGTTATTTCTTCCAGGCCACCATTATGTTAGTAAGATGTGAGATATTCATTAATCCCGTTTTCGCGAAAAATGCACTTGTTCACTTTATCTTGCACGACGACGATATACGTCTTAAATTAACTAAGAATGGAAGGGGATTCGAGAATATGTTCGCTAGGGGAAAAGAAGATGGACGAGAAACACAAAGTACGTTCCGTAAAGATCGTGTACTCGTATGAAGCAAAAGCTAGTCGCCTGCATAGGGTAAAACGTCGTTCTCAACCTGTGAATGGCGACGTTCAGGGAAGTCGCGATGACATATAAGATGAGTCGCAAAAATAAAAATAGCTTATGTGCACAAAAGGAATATAAAACATTTTCTGAGAAAAACTAACAAATTTATTTTAAATGAAGTAGGTATCGTTACCTGAAAAGGCTTATCATCTTTGTGCCAGTACAAGATTTGTGCTGCAACGTGCAAACGCATCAGTAAGAAAGCAAGCTTTTGCACAAGGCTTGTAAAGTTTTTATTTTACTTTTTTTATCTTTTGTGGTGGGATGAAAGATAGATATATTTTTTAACAAACATAAATCATAGCATTCAACCATGTCTTTTTTGGTGAAGGCATAAAAAAATCCAATATTTTGTACCAGCGCTTGGTGGTATGTACGAGTATGTATGTATTTTCTTTATTTATTTATTTATTTAACACTTTTATTGCAATACAATCTGGCGGGCTTATTGCCAGGCGGCAATCTCTTCCAACCAACCAGACAAAAGTAAATGAAGCAAGTTACGTGGTCGCATAAATCATTCAAATGACTATCCATCCCCACGAAATCCATAAACATATATGTGAGAACATGCCCACAAACCCCACAAAGACGGACAATCACCCGAACATTATTTTTCATATAAAGTGAGATATCATCAATCAAAAGGAAAGGAAAGGATGGTGGAGAGGAAAGGAAAAGAAAAATCAGGAATGAAACACGTTATTTTACTGACTAGAAATTAAGAGTTTTTTCAGTCGCTTCTTAAAGCATGCCAAGGACGGAGCGAGTCTTATATTGGTTTGTAACTGATTCCAGAGTCTCACTACATGGACAGTAAAGGACGACGTAAAGAAAGAAGAGCGGTGAACTGGAAAGGCCAATAAACAATCTCTGTTTGAGCGTAGCGCTTATCCATGATTGGAAAGACGCTGAAAATTTTCGGCGAGATAGGAGGGTGCGGCGGGACAGTTAAGGATATTATACAATAGAGACAGTATGTGAATTTGGCGTCTATTTCTAACATTCAACCAGTTCAATGCCTTCTGGTATGAAGTTATATGATCGTACTTTCGTAGGTTGAAAATAAATCTTAGGCACACATTTTGAAGACGCTGTAATTTGTCCAGCTGTTCCTCTGTAACATCCAAGTAACATACGTCCGCATAGTCCAGAATCGGAAAGAGAATCTTTCACTTAATTTGAAGTTGGGTTGAAGAGATTATAATACTATACAGCATTAAGCTCACCAGATGTACTTTATTTAACCATCTACACAAATAGAATGTAAAATTACATTAAATTTCACATCCGTCCATGCTCTATCAAGACCTTCTCTCGATGCTCTCGCTATCCGATTAAAACTTCTATGTGGCGCTAGCAGAACAAAAGTTTCCTCTAGGGGACAGATCTTTCATCAAAGTATGACTAAATTCATTTTTTACGAATTTACGATCACACTGTAAAGGAACCTAAGTCGTTTTTAGCAATAGAATGAATGTAGGAGGAGCATCTACATATCCCTGTTAAGAAAACAATCATAAATCTACTTTTCTCGTACTTATAAAACACATTACATTAGCAATATACATAACGTTATTTGAGTAGGAAATTTTCTTTTGCCATTTTATCAGCAATGTAATACGAGACGAGACGTTATAAATGCTACGAGGCGAATATCAGGAAGCGAAAATAATATTGTCCAATCATCTCAAACAATTTTGGTAAGAGCCTAATTAAAAGAGAACTCTTAGTCAATATTTACTGAATACTTTTAATATGATTAAGAAATTGGAAAGCAAAATTATTTATTCTATTATCGTTAAGAAATTATTACTTGAGTTATTCTAAATATCCTAATGATCTCCACCCAATTCAAATAAATCATATTGATCAACTGTATAACCAAACTTTATATACTTGTATTCCTTTTGTATTATATAATACTACCGTAACAATGAAATATAGACGATCTTTGTGGCCTAGTTGATAAAACACCTTGACTTTAAAACCCGGAGGTCGCGGGTTCGATTCCCGTTGGAACCTAGATTTTATAAATATGATTCTAGTCTTGATTTCACTTAGGTGAGCATAATATCTTTTGGTTGGTTGGAAGAGATTACCACATGGTAAAAAGTCATCCAGGTTGTACCGTATACAACGAAATTTTAATACAATACAAATATTAGGACAACTTGAATATTTCTGCTATAAATATAGTATTTTGAATGAAAGAAGGACTAACATAACAAATATATATTCGTAGTTCAAATGTGAGTGGAAGACGTGGTTTATTTTAAGTCATAGAAATCCTAGGAATTCAAAAAAAGTGTATGGATGTAGAGTTGGTGGTAGATATGTGTCATGACAGGAGTTTGGCGCTCAGTCTCCTCTACCTATCCCCGATGGAATTGGCGTGATGGTATGTACTTAAAAATATGTTTTTGTTCTCCAGATGATGTAAGAGTAACGAGGGATAATGAACAGGGTGTAGCGATAAGAATGAAAGTCAATGGGGCATTAAATGTATGTACTCGAACCGCCCAGTGTAAATATCTGCTAACATGAAAATCCACAATAGTATTTTAGAAGCAATTTTCATGTGTGAAAAAAGACCGAAAGGAGCCGAATAAATGCTGAAGAAAAACGTGTACTGAGAAGAATTCATGGGGTAACCATGTAAGATAGAAGACGGTATGAGGTGATTAAGGTATTGAGTAAGATGAAGATAAGCACTCTGCAACGATTTGGGCTTATAGAACGAATGAATGAAGAAAGACTAGCGAAATAAATATACAAGGCAAATATGAGTGGAAGGCGTGATAGAAAAAACCCAAGGAAAGTATGGTTGGATCAAATTAATGATATTTAGAATGAAGGAAATGTAAGACATTTTGAGAAATCGTAGTGTGTCGACCATTGTTGATTCAGTAATGTGTCGCGTAGTGTGTCGACCACTGTTGATTCAGTAATGTGTCGCGTAGTGAGTCGACCACTGTTGATTCAGTAATGTGTCGCGTAGTGTGTCGACCACTGTTGATTCAGTAATGTGTCGCGTAGTGTGTCGACCACTGTTGATTCAGTAATGTGTCGCGTAGTGTGTCGACCACTGTTGATTCAGTAATGTGTCGCGTAGTGTGTCGACCACTGTTGATTCAGTAATGTGTCGCGTAGTGTGTCGACCACTGTTGATTCAGTAATGTGTCGCGTAGTGTGTCGACCACTGTTGATTCAGTAATGTGTCGCGTAGTGTGTCGACCACTGTTGATTCAGCCTTTATTTGGTCGGTACAGCATGCAGAGGATCTCCAACTCCGCTGCTCCCTTTAACATACCTTATGATGACCAGCCTCTCTAAGTTGTCTTGATCTCGTCTTGTAATATGTTCATCGGCAGCATTTTGTACAGTGAAGTGTCAAGTATCCGATTAGCGTTGACCCTAAGCAAGCAGGCGCCACAAGCAGGTTTGATATCTGGTGGATTCACTTCCGGACTGGTTTTACTCTTAGAGTTTTTTACATCTGGATTTAAATTTTTTTGTTAATAACACCCTGCTGATCATAAATTCTTATAGTGCTATTTGAATAGCAAAAAAATATTATGTATAACTGGGTAAAGCAAGGCTGCAGCAACTCAAACCTGCCGATTGTCTATGAACTTTGGTTTGATATGCCAAGAATGTGTACGTTCTTAAATACAACAGCATGAGCACAATAAACCGCATAGGCGTTTTCAATCCACAATATGGCTGACAATCAAACTCGATCACGAGGGGTAGTCTATGGCAGTGTTCTCTAAACTTTTTTGATCGCGTACCCCTAAGACATAATAATTTGTAGTACGAACCCCTGAATATATATAGGGGTTTGCACTACTTTTTTATATACGAGTATATACCTACATACGTAAAAATGTCATGGATTGGCAGTTTTAAATGAAATAATGTCAATTGCTGTCAATTCCTCGTCTATTTAATGTTTATGATAGTGTAATTTAAAAATACAAGTTAGTATTTTTGAATCAATTATCTTATTTTTTCTGTCACTAGTCGTACCCCCAAGTATCGACTCGCGTACCCCCTGGGGTACGCGTACCCCACTTTGGAGACCACTGGTCTATGGTATTTTATCATCAAGTAAATCTTAACAAATAACAGTTTTACAGATTCGTGGACAACAAAACGGTCTAATTTAATATTTATTCTTAAATTAAAAAATAAGTCAGAAAAAATTGCTACACTTGAACTTACGCCTTTTCTCGAAATTTCAATTAATTTGTTGCTCTTTTAATCTCTCTTTTAAAAACCTTTACTTGGGATAGTCTACACGTGTTTTTAACTTCTCCAATTATGGAGATAACCAAAAAGGGCGAGATCAGGAGTAATCTTTTAATTAAAATTGTTTATATTATACCAAGTGAATACAATTTTGAATAAAGAAAAGAAAAGAGTAAGAAAAACCGAATTAACTGTATGAAAATATATCAGAGGGGCACAGTGTATGATAGAATACGGAATGAAGTGATTAGAGATGAATGTAAAATTAAGACTGATGCATTAAATAAGTTTTAGAAAGCATTTTAAGATAGGCATGTAGAACGAATGAAGAAAGAAAGAATAACAAAATAAATGAATAGTTACCATAAACTCATAAACCACATAACAACCATATTTTGATTTTTTTTTAAGGAAAAATAGTCTATCAACAAGCGACAATATATCCATAACTGGCATATACTCGTATGTATGTGAATTCCAACTAAAAGCGATTCTGTTTTACAACCAAAGATGTCACTGGGCACATCTCCACAAGCAGTTTACTCAAATACCGCACAGTTTTTTTTTTCTGAAAACTCTACGTATTTTTTGGCTCTTGAGTGGTTTATGAGTTTAACTCTTCAAAAATACAGTATAAATTATGTTCTCAGTAAAATACAAACCCAGATGCATATAAATTGTGCGTCCACTTTAAATAACCTGATGTTTTTTTTCATAAATTAGGGATTATTTTTATAAAATTACAGGTCACGTATAACGTACTGGAGTTCTGGAAGGTCGGCGGCTCGAACCCGCGTTGTGCTAATTCCCCTCGGATGAAATAGGCATTTTTTCCGCCTAGTATTTGGGGGTAAAATTATGAATATGACTTCGATAATAACTATTAAAAAATGACAAAGACATGCCGATGTGCTGCGATCGTCTCACGGTGTGCCATCGAATCCAATATAGTGAGTTTACTTGTGTGCAATAACTCACTAACATAGAAAACAAACTGCACGGCACAGATTTTTTATTTTTTTTTATTAATAAATATGACCGAAGTCAATCCTTATACCCTACAACACTAGGCGGAAAAAGTGACTGTGTCGTTCGAGGTAAGTAGCACAACGTGGGGTTTGAACCGACGACCTTCCGCACGGAAGTCCAGTGTGTTACCGCACGGCCATGCACCTCATTGCTTTGCTTTGACTGAATTGACGTTGGAATTGTGAAGGGGTTCTCGACTACGAGACTCAATAACAACGACGACAGATAGACCTAGGAAATGTTTATTATGTACCTTCTAGTATTTTTCCACGTCCACGTTTCACAACCCATACATCAAATTTAGTAATACAATATTGTTGTGAACTATCTATCTTAGCTGATTTTGATACTGTCCAGTTCGAGAATATATAAAAGTTCTAGTGCCCCATTGACGTTTTTTCCTATCGCTACACGCCGTTTAATGTTTCTCGTAACTCTTCCGTCATTTGAGAAAATAAATACTACCCAAATTGCTGAATTCCTCACCTTACTACAATATTTCATTGTTCATCTCATACATCGCATAAACGTTTCTTTTCGCACTTAACTATCGTCATTACTTTGGATTTCGCATATTCATTCTCAGATCTTTCTCTTCGCATTTCTTATATGGTCAAACTCTATAATTCATTTCCATTCTCCTCCAACACCACCATGTTATCATACTGATAAACAGTACATTAAATTTTAAGTAATGTTTTCACTTACCACAAACTTTATTTAATCAAATTAAATAGATATGTTGCTCGTTTTTTTCAGTCTTTGTTATCTGCGAAATGAATCGTCCTTACCTGAAAAATAAAATAAAATCTGTTATATACTACATATACTATACAACTATAGTAAAATTTATAGTTAAGGCATTAACATTGTTCCGGTCTAAAGACATTGTAATTTGTTTTATCAAACACTGTTTATTTAACTTTATGTAACGGTATAACCCTACCGGTTTCAAGGCTTTCATCTCATAATGGAAGACGAACTAACATACGAGGCGTATCCAGAAAGTAAGTGTACTGAGGCTCTCATGACCGGATGGATTTTATTTTCGACATGTTGGCTACACTTCCGTGTAGCCTGAACTTTCCCCTCCGCAACGAGATCGGTTCGAGGTCAGTACGTTGAGAAGTTTCGACGCGACAACACGTTTCGTGAAAAATGTCAATCCAATCTCCCGCCAAGTGCGAAATACGCGGCGTCATCCGTTATCTCGTTTGGAAGGGAAAACCTCCGGTTGAGGTTTATAATGAGGTGAAAACTGCATATGGTGATAAAGCTATGAATCGTACGAGTGTGTACAAGTGGTGTCGCGAGTTTAAAAACGGTCGTACGTCTGTGCATGACGATCAGAGGAGCGGAAGACCTTCAATTGTGACTGACGAAATTGTGGAAAAAATCGATAATGCGCTCCGTGACGATCGCAGATTGAATATATGCCTCAAGGGGAGACCATCAACTCTGCAAGATACTGTGAGACCCTAAAAAAATTCTGGAGGGCGATTCAGAACAAGAGGAGAGGCATGCTGACAAAGGGAGTCTGCCTGCTGCACGACAATGCCAGACCACACACGGCCAACGCCACAAAGGAACTGCTCGCCTCGTTTAAATGGGATGTCCTGAACCATCCCGCGCATTCCCCTGACCTAGCACCTTCAGATTACTATATCTTTACCTCCCTGAAGCTGCACATAGGTGGAAAAAGGTTTTCAACCGACGAGGAGGTAAAGGAGGAGGTGGAGAAGTGGACGGAGGGGTTGGCGGGAAACTACTTCGAGGAAGGCATCAAAAAGTTGATACCCCGCTTCACCACCTGCATTGAGAGGAATGGCGACTATGTCGAAAAATAGCTTACATATGTACTACGGTAACCACGTAATTTTTTTGTTTAAATAAAAAAAATTGTAACCTACAAAAATTCAGTACACTTACTTTCTGGACTTACCTAGTACAATTAAACCGTTACGGCTTTTTCGAGATGTGATAGTAACACGTTCGCCTTTAGACATAGCGAAGTATAATGTGTGTGTTAATTGTTCGTATACCATCATAAATCATAGGACCTCACAAAAAGGGTTGTCTTCAAGTGCTTTCTAAAGCTGCACACGCCATCCATATCTCGAACACTAAGAGAATATTGAAAGACCAGAAATGCCAAAAACTATCATAATATCTAGCCATTTTGGATCGATTTGGAAAGCTTCACATGTTGACATTACACAATAATCAATTTAACATCTTCAGACCAGGTGTCCATTATAATGGACACAGAGTTCATATGCACTTCGTTAACAGTTTTGCAGTACATTTCGGTTCCCTGTGATAACAAATGAACCGTAGGATCGAGAAATAGACAAATAGACGCCAAATTCACTTACTACATTGTAAAATATCATTACCTGTCCCGCCGCCCCTTCTTATCTCGCCGAAAATTTTAAGCGTCTTTCCGATTATGGACTTGCGCTACTAGAGACATACAAAGATTTTTTATTGGCTTTTCCAGTTCACCGCTATTCTTTTTTTATTGAAATTGTTTATTTATTTATTAAGTTAAACTTAATATGCTGAGCATTCACTACTGGCTCTTTAATTTTTTTATTATTTTTGTTATAAGTGTAGGATACCTACGTCCCTAAATAAATAATTGTCAAACATAAATTGTTGTCAAAATAAATTGTAAACATACAGGGTCAACGACCGATGAATCAACCTCTGAACAATCTACAATTGTCACATACTAGAAACGTCAATGTGTACTCACAAATAGTATTTACGCTTTGTCTCGCCGTCTCGGCAAATAAATATCCTACCCGTTATACTAGGGCACGCGCAGGAGTGAGACAAAGTATATATCGCGGGCGCATTCACTCACAACTATAAAATACCTACTTGTAGACAAATAAAGATTATTATTCACTCGACCATTCATTGATTATTTACTCTCACTTTTATCCGCATTCCTGAGTCTTGTATTTATTTTAAATACAAGACATATCAAAATCATCACGACGTATCAAGATAAGCATTTCGCTACATAAGGTAAATTTTATCATTTACTTTAATAAATTTAAAAAATTTTGTTATAAGGTAAATTGTATCATTTACTTATGTAAATAAATAAATATCCTTTTAAAAATCCCTGTTTCATAAAATTCTAACTTTCCGCTATTGGCAGAAAATAAGAAGGAACAATATTGCAGTACTTCCCTTAATCTCATTATTTGCATTCTCCCTCCGCGGCCATTCCAACTCTCGTGCAACGAACCCTTATTAAGTTTTATAACTACAACCTTTAGATGTGCCTCCTTGAATTATTCAAATGGATGAAATGAAAGCGCCTTTCAATATCCAGAAACACTCATGTTTGATTTTCACAAAAAAAAAAACTATGTTAGGTATGGAGAAAACCAATGATTCCATTGTTTTGACTTTGATCTACCACCTTTAATTTAGAATTATGTTCAGTATCGGTTAAATTATAATGAAGTGCCGTTTATATAGCAGACTGTCCCCAAAAGCGCTGTTACTCAGGATTCGAACTCATTACTATTTAAAGATTAAAAAATACAAATTGAGTACAATGATGGGAAAGTAATGGCTGCGTTCTTTAAATTTGGTACTTCCGTATCCTTGTACGTTTAGAAAAACATAGGTGGTAAGAAAACTTACCAAGAGAAGATGAACTATACAGAAATGTTTGAAGATCTTCCGATATGTAATACCGTACTAACCCGACTATAAGGCGAGGTTTTTATTTAAAAAGGATACACGTAATAAGACACGACAACTAATAGCAGGGCTATCTAGGATTGCGACACAACCATGAAAATCATAAAATATGGCAATTTGTAGTCACAGCACATAAACATTTGGCGCAGTGTAGCTATTTTCATATTTAAAAAAATGTCTATAACTCGAAAAGTATAAGGCTTTTGCAAAATTTGGTACTTTTCCGCATCCTTGTAAGTTTAGAAAAACATATGTGGTAAGAAAAGTTACCAAGGGAAGATGAACTATACAGAAATGTTTGAAGATCTTCCGATATGTAATACCGTACTAACCCGACTATAAAGCGATGTTTTTATTTAAAAAGGAGACACGTAATAAGACACGACGACTAATAGCAGGGCTATCTAGGATTGCGATACAACCATGAAAATCATAAAATATGGCAATTTGTAGTCACAGCATATAAACATTTGGCGCAGGGTAGCTACTTTCACAATTTAAAAAAAAATGCCTATAACTCGAAAAGTATAAGGCTTTTGCAAGATTTTATTTTAACTCGGAACCGTCATAAGCTGGCCTTTTCCTCGATACCGGCTCAACACTATCGAGTTACAGCACAACCTGTATATGGTATTTTGCTAAAAAAAAAATAATCATAAATGCTTGTTTCAATGTTACAATATTTTCTAAATGCAAACAAAATAAGGCTTTCCTGCGCTGGTTTTACATTTTGTCCTTTTGCTTTTTACAAAGAACTTTGAAAACAACATTTTAATTACAACGTTTGTCGAGTAATATCAAAACTGAAGCCTCCAAAGCAAAAGCAAATAAAAAGTTTTCGTACACGCCGAGAAAAGCATAAATTTAAATTATTTTTGTATATAACGTAGGTACACACTTAAGAATAATTCCATACTAATGCTTTGAACGGCGGATCTTTTTGATGTACTTTACGTTATACTAATTAGTAAAAATACAAGTTTGACCCCTCATTTTAACTTTTTAATTGATATACGAGTATAGCTTTGAAATTAAAAGGGAATTTTATGAAAATAAAGTACAAACATGATTTAAAAAAGGGCAAAAATAGGTATTTGATAGATTGAACAATTTTTTGAGAGGTATTTTTTTTAAATACATAAAAATTATATTATTGTATGATTTTATGTAAACTTGGACGCTATATGAGAGAAAACGGTACTAACACCGAGTTAAACGGGGTGTTGTTGGCCCATGTCGGCATTTAACCTTTCCTTCCCTGTGTTGGGTATCTTCTACACGTTGCTTCTAATAACCATCAATATCTCTATAAATATAATAAATACAAGGTTAACATTTTAGGTATTCCTCCATAATATATTTACGCATTGATTTAAAAAATAATATTAATAATTATCAGAATTTATCGACTACATCGAGGTGTTTTGTAAAGATCGAAAACAAATTCGCATTTAAACGCTGCGAGTGCCTCGTCTTAACGCTATGTGAATAGTATGCGGGAAGCGCGACACTATATTCGCATCTCACTCTTGCATACTAGACTGAATTGCGAGGAGCTGAATTGTCTCAACGTCGCAAGCAAAGGCGTAAGCGCCGGGGTATGCGACTGACGTTCCGCGCCACTAGTAGCTTCTAGGCTTGCAAATAGGTTAGACGTACGCCCGTTCCGTGAGCGTTTTTTAATGTTTTCAGATGGTTTTTTAATGTTTTCAGCAAATAAATCTCAATTATTATAATTTTTAACTTCAATTATAATTAATTGAGGGGATTATCTATGAATGTTCTTATTTTTCCGATTTAAAATCGCTAATTTTTGATTGCGTACTCACTACCCAACACCGGAGCACGCGTATTATTTTTATCACTGTAAGGGAAGGGTTAAAGACAATGGTTATGCGGTACATATTTAAATATCATCACACCGTTTGTCTTGTGGGGTAGGGAGAGAAAACAGATCTCTAAGCTTTTCTATCCAATCACAAAACTTTCGTCTCATTTGCATTCATGCACAATCTTCTCGTATTCATACATCTTACTTTAACATATTTTAAAATCTAGTAAATTTGATTCAGCCATGTTTTTTCTCACACGCATACCTTGCACTTCTAATCGCTTAGACCTCGGCCACACAGGAAGGAGCCTCGCTTGATGCTTAGAGCTATGTTGCGAGTTAGGCGACATATCCTAGCGAACCAACGTACCGCATACTATCACAGTGGCCACACTGCACGCTTCGCACCACGTTGCATGATGATTAGTCATCGAGTGAATCTCTTAGCGAACAGACGTGTTGATTAATTTACAAGATGGCGGAAGTTTTAATGACAGCTATGAATAAAAGGGAGCCTTTGTGGAACCCATCGAGTAAATTATAGAAAAATGTACCTGTAATAAAATCACTTTGGAATTAAGTTGCACAGAAAATAAATAAAGATGATGAGATTCTATTTCTTGCGTTCACATATACCGGAGTAGAGTGAGAGTGAGACGTGAAAAGCGTCGCTTCCTCACCCATAGTGGTTTTTTAGAATGAATATACCTACGTCACACACTGGCACACGTTTGATTGTATTGGCGAATTTATTCCCGATTTTCACAAAATATCTCTGATGTGGCCGATAAGTGCTAAGTATTGTTCGAGTATTATTAATTTTTTTTTTTCATTCAATGCGTAAATATATTACGGAGGAATACCTAAAATCTGAACCCAGTATTTATTATATTTATAGAGATATTAAAGTGTTTAGAAGCAATGTGTACTAGTTACACATTGCTTCTAAGGAAGGGTTAGATAAAAAGAAAGATTCTCTTATAAAATATTACACTTTTGATTTTGCTGTTAATGTGTATTTCCTTCAAAGGATGTATTCCCTTCAAAAATCAATATTCAAACATGTCGTATTTTATTTTCATTTTGCGGTTTTATATTTAGGAAATTTAACGATACTACTCCGCTTTACACTCACCCCAAGGTTTCCATGGTGTGAAACCATTCGTGAAATTGGCACAGATGGAGCGGGGGGTTCGGTGGTTCCATCCACCAAGAAGCCAAATTCCTCTTCTATTTTATCATATACGAGTACACATACATATATTGCGGTAAGCAAGGCTTTTGTATCTGTGCACATACAAATATCTTAAGTAAATTGCCCCGTTTATATACCTTTTTTAAACCTTTTTCAGGTTAATTTTACGTTTGAATCGATAATGTGGTTAGTACATTTTTTCAACGAATTCACATATTTAAATTGAGTTCTCATTTAAAGTATCTGAAAGAATTATTTTAATTAGCCTAAATAATTTTTAAAACATTGAAACTTACTTTTTACATCCACATATACTTTTAATTTCTTACTTTATATTATACAGGAGTAATCTTTGAAATCGAATGGTTGTGAAAGCTTATTTATTTATTTGTTTATTTATTTATTTAATTAACGACACAAGTGTATTTTATATGTATATACAAATAAACATATGACAGGTAATACAAGTACTTTAAAATGATTGACAAAAAATACAAAACTTTATCTTAAACTAACATGGAGATAAAAAAAGCAGTAGTAATAATAAATTACAAAGTCCTTGTAATTTATTTTTATCAAACACTGTTTATTCCACTTTTTTTGTGACGATATAATCCCTACCGGTTTCAAGGCTTTCACCTCATCTTCAGGAGAGCACAAACAAGACTACATTATGTTCGAACTGGTACCGATATACACGCTTCAACGGTTGGGGGCTGAGGGGTGAGGGAGGCATGGAACGATTTCGGCCAAGAGCGGAGAGATTTTTGGGATATAACTGTTCAACAGATGTTCGAAAACAAATTACAAAGTCATTGTTTAAAATTATTTCATATTAATATTATATGTATATTTAAGTTCAATATATGTATGTACAATATATCACAAAATATTACCAAATTTTACCAAGTAGACTTACGTAATTGTCGATGACTTGTTTTAAAGTAGTAAAGAACTTAGATTTGTTTTTAGTGGAACAACGCTTACATAGAATAAGAAGAATTGGATTTTTCGTGAATTTTATGGATAGATCTTGAGATATAGAAAACACATGGCTTCATTAGTAGAACGAGATGCAAGTTGTATTGCAGAATCGAAAACTTCCACATGTTGATGCAGGGTTACTCAACTCCAGAGGCAAAGTATTGTCCTTAATGTTTCGTTTATACTAGGTTATTTATATTAATAAAGGAGAGCACAAAGTTAGTAACTATTTCTAAATATTGTTGTGATATATGGACGTACATATGCAAAGAAAAAAGGATTCAAACCACACAAAATGCATACATGTTTTTATGTCCTGGTAGGCAAAGAAGACAGAGTGCCAAACTTTTCTATTTTATAAAATTAATCAAAATATTTCAGACAAATATCGACAAAATTAATGCGGCGGATCATTCCACATCACGAAAGACTCGTGATATGAGGTAGAAACACGTGCAGAATGGATTAACGGAATTATTAGAATAACAAAGGAATTTATTATTAAATATTCGGAATTTTTGTAATTTATATCTTGTGGGCAACCAGTTTGATGAGTTTGCCAATATATTTTTCATAGTCTGTCGAGCTATACTCGTAAAAGTAGGCTGATTGCAGAGTTGATGAACTATTGAATTTGTACTGAACTATTTTTTTTGCATTAATGTCTGATTGATATTATTAGGTGCGGGCAGAGCACTAGGGACGGCTCTGTATCGTGTGGTCAACTTTGTAGATTGTTAGTTTTTTAAACTCGTGTACTTACTTATCATATGTATTTTTTGATATATTTTATTGTGTCGATGTTTTTTATTGCGTTTCGTCAAATAGTTTTTTTTTTATTTGAATAATATTTTGTAAATATTGTAAATGAAACAAAAACAGCGTTTTTTATTCATAATTTAAGACGACCTCCATGGCCTGGTGGTAAGGCGCTTGTCTGCCGATCCGGAGGTTGTGGGTTCGATCCCCGCTGGAATCCAAATTTTTTAAAATGGAATTCTAGTCTGGTTTTCACTTAGGGCCCATTAAAACCTCTTTCTGGTTGGTTGGAAGAGATTGCCACATGGCAATAAACACGCCAGGTGAAATAAATAATAAAAAAAGGTACATTGTACCGTTGAATAAAATTAAAATAAATGCTCCTTTTGGCATAGTGTGACTAAATTGACATAGTGTGACTAAAGTGGGATTTCTTTTTCTTTATATTAATGACTACACTTTATTTGTTGCTTTAGTTTTTTTTCTATGTGAATCCTACCTGCCTTAAAACGCGCAAACACCTAGTTAGGCAAGAGAGAATTTTGCCTATTTCATTGCAAAAAATTATGTTGTCTTACACTTTCATTGTATACAGTACAACCTAGCGGGATTAATGTCATGTGGCAATATCTTCCAACAAATTAGAAATATGTTAAAGATATCTTAAGTGAACACCAGACTGGAATCCTTTTTTTAATCAGCTGGATTTGAACTCGCAAACTTCGGGTTGGGAGACAGGCGTCTTACCAACATGGCCACGGAGGTCGACTTAAGTATAAATACATTTTTCTAATGACTTCGCTAGATGAATATGTTAAATAAATAAATAGAATTTAAATTTAAACATTTATGGAAATCATATATCCTCTAATCATTTTATTTCTAGGTCCATCAGACATCTTCAAAGTGATTTTATCTGATTTAAGCTCCCACGTGTAGCTCCATGTACTGTTTGTCAACATCAACCAACTTTATAATAACATCTATCGTATTCTGAGAATTTAATTACCTGAAACCAAACATTCCATTTCCCATTTCCTTGAATACCAAGGATCGAGAGAATGGAATTAAAAAATATTAATAATTAATTCGCTTTATTTGTTTATACGACAGTTTTCTTACTACAGGATACCCAACAGTCAGTGTAGTCCGATGGAGTTTCACATTTTCATTACTTTGCTTATATGTACAGTAAGTATCTCTCAATAAATATGTATAGTAAGTATCTCTCAATATATATGTATAGTAAGTATCTCTCAATCAATATGTATAGTAAGTATCTCTCAATAAATATGTATAGTAAGTATCTCTCAACAGATATGTATAGTAAGTCTCCCTGAATAAATATGAATAGTAAGTATCTCTCCAATAAATGTGCATAGTAAGTATCCCTCAATAAATATGTACAGTAAGTGTCCCTCAATAAATATGTGTAGTAAGTATCCCTCAATAAACATGTATAGTAAGTGTCCCTCAATAAATATGTATAGTAAGTATCCCTCAATAAATATGTATAGTAAGTATCTCTCAATAAATATGTATAGTAAGTATCTCTCAATAAATATGTATAGTAAGTATCCCTCAATAAATATGTACAGTAAGTGTCCCTCAATAAATATGTGTAGTAAATATCCCTCAATAAATATGTATAGTAAGTGTCCCTCAATAAATATGTATAGTAAGTATCCCTCAATAAATATGTATAGTAAGTATCTCTCAATAAATATGTATAGTAAGTATTCCTCAATAAATATGTATAGTAAATATCCCTCAATAAATATGTATAGTAAGTATCCCTCAATAAATATGTACAGTAAGTGTCCCTCAATAAATATCCCTCAATAAATATGTATAGTAAGTGTCCCTCAATAAATATGTATAGTAAGTATCCCTCAATAAATATGTATAGTAAGTATCTCTCAATAAATATGTATAGTAAGTATCCCTCAATAAATTCGAACTAATAATGCGAATGTAGAATAATGTGACTGGGAAACAAATTTTTCTTAGGTATTCGGATCAAGAACCATTGGAACTGGCACGCAACTCACCGGAAGGCAGTATTGGCATCGAGAAAAAAAATCGAATTCTCAAATTAAGAACCACTGTAGTTGACACGTAACTCACATTTCGCGATCTTAAGTGTTTAAGCTACTATCGCAAGTGAATAGGTAACAACACCTTACACGTTCAACGCGTGCGAGAGTTGTTACTAAGCGAACTGTTTAGCTAGACTGGAATCCTTTTATTGGGGTACCATCGAGAATCGAACCTGAAATCATCCCTTCAACCCCCCGATGTATGGTGATGATTAAAAACATGTATTGCACTATCGTTATGTACAATATAACCACGTGGCACTCTCTTCTAAACAACTAAGAAGATGTAAAAGAGACTTTGGGTTCCGACTGGAATCGAACCCCAGCCACTGGTTTGAAAGACACGTGTTATACCAACTACGCTACGCAGGTCGTCAAAATACGAGTGATGAATGAAAAAATAAAAATACCTTTCAATTACTTTTAATGTTTTAAAACAGCAATTGCATGAAAGATCTGGTTTTTTTTTAATTTCTGGTGAAAAAAATCAAATCACAGAATTTTATATAGGAGATAAAACTGTTAAATACTTTTCATGCATTCAATTAACATTTTCCCGAATCTTTCAGTGTGTGTGTGTGTGGGTGGGTGTGTGTGTGTGTGTGTGTGTGTGTGTGTGTGTGTGTGTGTGTGTGTGTGTGTGTGTGTGTGGGTGTGTGTAGGTGTGTGTGTGTGTGTGTATTGAATCGCAATTATTCATGATGAAGAAGTTGTAAAGAATTATTTTATTTTTCTAAAAAAAAAAAAAAGGTTTTGACGAGAAATAACGCGCGAAGAAATCCACATCACGGAGTCCGCATCACAACCCTTTCAATATGCCACCAGCACACTTTCTCATTCTTACTTAGAAAGTATCTCCTCACGTCTCAGGTTTTCTTTTATTTTCAGAAGCTTGTCACTATTAAATTTAAATCAATTTACACGTCTCATTTGAAAAAAAAAATCTTATTTTGTGTAGTAATGATTTTTTTTCTTCTTTTCCTCCTTTCTGTTCCACGGACACAGCAGCAATTTTAATATAATCACAGCTAAAATCATAATTCAAGCTTATGTTTTTTCTATTCTTAGAACTCTTTATTCTAATGAAAGTCAGATAATTTTATAATTGCTAAATATAGTTAATACCCCAATTAATAAAACTAACTTAAATACATATCTATCCTTAAAAAAATTATAAAATCGAAAAGTGTCGCATGAACTGCACCGCATATACAGAGAATCGATCCATCACGTAACATTCCCCATTTTGCCATGTTGTCTTTGGTTCTCCCACTTAACGTAAGAAGCGTCTTAATTCCCGGTTCACATGGGCATCACAGAGTCTTAATAAAACTTCCAAAAAATAATTGTCCTTGTTTAGTGTTTATTATTGTTTTCTAAAGCTGCACACATCACCCATATACATTATTACACTGAACAGCGAAGACAACTCATTTCTGGTAGCAACAACAGAGCCTGAGCGATAATCGAGCAAATATATACTCATGCTATCAGGTAAAAACTTCGGAAAAAAAAAAGGATTTGGCCAACGGATCAATTAAGTTATCAGGGGTCCGTCGTTGCTATGTCTTGTAGTCGAGGATCCCCTCGCCATTGCAACGTCAATTCAGTTGGAAATCGAAGCTGTGCCGTGGAGTTTTTTGTATATTTCTTATTTTTTCTCATCTTTAAGTGAGTGAGCCGTTTCACACCAGCAAACTCACCGGCCATACCGTTGTACTAGATCCGATGACACACATGATGTGAGACGATCGGAGCACAAGGCATGTTTTTTTTTAAATTATATATATGACCGAAGTCATAGGTACCCTATGCCCCCGAATACTAAATAAAATGTTTGTGTTTAATTCAATGGGAGTATCGATTAATTTATTTTCTCAATATAGGCGTAGCCCAATTACATTGAAAAATGCAAAAAATGTTAACATTTACAAAGCAAAATGATATAAAAATTAAATTATACACATGTATGTGATAACATACATATATTGTACATACACATATATTCATAGTCATTTAAAAACGTTGATGAGTGCTTTCTAACGCCCATAATCTTAGAAGTAAATATTCTTTTACTTTTGGTTATGTGATATGAAATATGTCAATATCCGAAGCAGTCCCGTTCAAAAGAGTTAAAGCCCTTCCAACAGGCATAGCTGCTGGAAGACCCGTTCTTGCGTATGTTATTCAGAACAGTTCTTGCCGGCGCAGTGTTTTTGGTAGGAACATTTAACGCTAATCTTTGTAGTAATGCTGGACAGCTCACAACTCCTCGAAGGAGTTTGACAACGTATACCAGACGCAGATCTCTTCTTACGCTCAAGGAGTTATACCCGAGCATGCCCAGCAGAAACTGAGTAGGCTAAACCCATGGATAACACTAAACTCACTTATATAGAGATATCGTAGATATTTCTTTTGTACCTTCTCCGCCATGAGTGAGTTCTGCGCCTCCAGCGGGCTCCAAATGGCTTTCTAGTTTGATATCAAAAATATGGCTTTCTAGTTTGCTACGCATCAATGAATTAAACAGCGTTTTGAGCACCATTTGGTTTTCAAATGACTTATGTTAGATGAGTAGCAAATCGCGGCGTTCAAACCGGCAACCTTCCGTCCTTTACACCTCTAACAGGGGTCCAAACTAAACATGTCTCCTTGTTGTTAGTCGTATATTTTATAATATTTTATTATCCCTGTCGTGTTATGCAAAAACACAAGTATGAAAAGGCGTGTCACACACGGAATTTGATTTAAATCGACATTAAATATTAAATCTGCAAAATCCTATGTGGGAAGGGGCCCAGTCCGCATTATATCACGTTCCTGCGCTACCATGCATATCAATATAATGATTGGCACGCACCGCGGCTTGCCACAAAACCACCGGAAAAAATACTCGTTCAGTATTCATTCTGTGACAATCCTGATGAATTTATAATAAGAAACGTTTATTCTATCACGCGATTTTGATTTAAATGTTCAAACGATCGTTCAAACTGCCGTGTTGAATTTTTTTCCATGTTCGGTAGCTAAACATAAACATTATAATACTAAACAACCAAATATTACAATTAAAAAAATATTTTCTTAGATATAAATCAATTAAACAACTTATCTCTTTAACCATGGTTTAAAATAATAAGAATAAAGATGGAAGTTTCTCTCATGTGTCGTGTGCGGGCGGGACACTGCGTGGTGGCTAGTCACCTTTAAAAAATGGGTATTGCGGAGAATCCCGGCTACGAGTGTGGTCTGGATGATGAAACTATAGACCATGTAGTTTTCAGTTGTCCTTTGCGAGACAGATTTGATTTACTAAAAGCAATATCTTCACCGCGTCCAATGAACGTTGCTTTACTTCTTTCTTAGTAGATTTTTTTCACTTTTAGATCGATTGTTAAATTTTTGAAGCTTAAACAGTTGAAACTTTAAACTGTCTTGAATACCTATATTTTTTTTAAATAACTTTTATTATATTATAATATATTGACTCCTATAATTGCAAAACGACTTTAATTTGATGGCACAAATCATCCTAGTTTTTGTGGATTGCCTATAATAAAAAAAAATTTATTGCAATCACATCGTTATCATTTAAAAACGAGTGCCTATGACTAGTGACGAGTTTAATAGAAGGCATAATACAACGTGAGAGGGTCAGACAATTAGGGATATGCATATCCTGTTGCATACATGGCAAGAAGCTTCAATACTTGCAGCTTTTATGCGTCTAACTTATTCTTGGGCGCTAAATTAGCTGCAAGACGTGATTCATTCTTCATTGTCTAAATTTGAAAGTAAATTGTGATTTAACATAGGTTTTCGTTTTTGGCTTTTTCAGTTTTCCTGAAGCTATACACAATATTCCACTATACGAGTATATGATCTATTTCTAGATTGGTGTTAGTCCATAAAAGTGTAGTTTTTTTGTAATTTTAACGTGTTTATTTAGTTGGAACAACATTTATTTATAAACTTTGTGTGAACTGAAAAACATATGATGTCCTCGCGACTAGGATCGCCCTATATTGGTGGAGTGTTTCTCGACCGCGGAGATGTTATGAGATGATCCCAGACATTTTGAGAGCTTCTCTCTTAAATGTATTTTCTGATATTTATCTCTTGAGATATAGCTATGTGCGATTTCGAAATGTATTTATATATGTACATACTATATTGCTATAAATAAACCAACATTTATTCATTTATTTATATCATTATTGCGCATATTATTTATAGTTGACATTAATTAACATTGTGGATAAATTTGGACAGATTAGAGACCCTTGAAATTTCTTAATCAGTACATCGGGGTGAACATCTGGTAAACACATATATTCCCAGAATCTCGCCGCTACTCGCTGAGGTTGTCTCCTCCCTCCCTCCACCCAAAGTCCCCAACCTGGATATTTATCGTTAGAAGTGTGTATGTCGGTACCAGTTCGAACCTAATTCAGTCTTGTTTATGCTCCCCTGATGATGAGGTGAAAGCCTTGAAACCGGTAGGGTTACATCGTTAGAAATAGTGGAATAAACAGTGTTTGATAAAACAAATAACAACATTATTGCTTATTATTGAATGAATTTATTTTTTGGTACACGTTCATTTTCTCGAGTAAAATATCAAAATTTAAGAATTCGCTTTGTCATTCATAATGATAGCCAACTAATTAAAGTGCCGCATTGATTACATGATCTATAAATTTACACTGACGTTTAAGTGGAGATTTCCGTTGAATAAAATATTGGTCTTGGGTAAATTTAATTTGAAACCAAGTGTTCAATATCGAGAATATGGAGATGTCATAAAATTCTTCAATACAAGTCGGTTCACAGTAGAGCACTCCACATCCTCCCACGTCAAGCCAAGACTGTGAATCTCCCTATTGTAACATCGGTGTTTGGTGTAAGATTCGTCAAATCTTTTGCAGGTGTTAATGCAACTGGTTAAATATATGACACCTATCTATTATCATTCAGTAACAAGAAGAGTTTCGAATGATCAAACCTGGTGTTGCATTGGCGTCTTCGATTACCGGATGGCATATAAATCATACTCAACGTTTTCCATAGTGGATGTACCCTAAAAGGTCAAGCATTGCAAAATGTAGAGGTGATGTGTGATCTTGGTTCCATTACGACTCTTATCTTGCATTTGATTATCATGTGAACGAGATAGTGAAGAATTCGTTTAGATTAGTCAGATTCTACAGGACCATTTAATAATTTGCCATTGTATAAGTCATTGGTTTTGGGTATGGCTGCGAGACATTTTACGTATGGCTGCGAGACATGGACGCGCACAATAAAGAACACACAAAAGCTCCAAATCGCACAAAGCGGCATGGAGAGATGCATATTGGGATATACTAAAAGAGACCGTAAACGAAACACCTGGATTCACAATATAACAAAGGTGGAAGACGTTATAAAGGGGTGCAAGAAAATGAAGTAGCAATGGGCAGAACACGTAGCCAGTATGTCAGACTCCCGATGGACATCCGAAATAACCTAATGGTACTCAAGAGGCATAAAGAGGCCCAGAAGAAGACCAAAGGTGCGCTGTATAGATGAAATCAGGAAGCATCGCAGCATCACATGGCATCAACGACCTAAAAATCGAACTATTTGGAGTCAACTTGGGGAGACCTTCATCCAGCAGTGGATCGACCCTGGATGACAATGATGATGATGATGATGATAAGTCATTGGTAAAAATCAACCTAGAGTATACCTCTATAATATAACCCTAACTATATGTTATACGTTGGTTAAGTGGAGACGATCCAACGGCGATTTATAACGTGCCAGTATCATAGGGAGGGGTTGCTAAGTATTCTCGGCTCGTACAGTGATAGATTCTCTTTTTTCAATCTTCAGTCGCTTGAAGCTCGTAGACGTATATTGAATGGTCTTGAGGACCTACCTGTGACTCGAATTGATTAAAGTATTCCCTTCCGCTTTCTTAGACAACCTGCTTTATTCAGCGTAGCTACATTTAGAAGTAACATCGGCTTCTATAACCCAGTATTAACTCTTTCCCCGCGGGGAGCACAAACGCCTGTGATCTGACGACAATCCAAGTTTCAAATCACAAATACTTAAAAAAAATTACACAAAACCGGAATAAAAATTGAACTAAAATTTAAAATAATCTTTATTCTAGCGACATCTCTGAAAACCTTGTCAAATAATATATTAGTTTATGAGATATTGTTGAATAAACAGAGCGCCGAATTTTTTTGGTTTCTCAATATTTCCAGCATTAACGACCTGTCGCGCGGATCGAGTCCTGCGATGAGTCTCTCTTACGTAAATAAACATTACTAAGTCTCTCTTACGTAAATAAACATTACTAGTGCTATATGCATTTGATTGGGTGAGTGTCATGAAGCATTGATTTGATCGTAGCATTCCTTTGTTTATTTTACGTAATGTTTAGTTTATCTCCTTTATTTAATGAGTCTCCTTAAGAGTAATGACTATTATTTATTATCAGAAAATTACTTAAGTATCATGTTTACTTGGTGTTGTAATCAAATATCAGTGGTTCTAAACAAAATATGTGTTTAAACTTAGAAATTAAAAAACGCTGAAATTGTGCCGCGCACAGGATTCGTGGAATTTGATTTTTAACGCGGTGAACAGGTTAAGAATTTGCCGAGAGTACAATGCAATAACTGACACGGATGTGGACATATTTAGTTCAAAGCTGTCCCGAGTATTGAGGATGGTGGCTGGGTTGACTAATGAATTACTGTTTTAGTTTTTTTTAAGTGAAACTTCTATTGGCACGGTAGAGCCAATTGGCTTGAACGTCACGAAAAGTGAAACGGTGTATGTATTATTTCATTATTATTAAATTATTATGAAATTATTATTAAATATTTTATTTATTAATAAATTATTATTAATTATTTTAATATTAATAATTATTTATTATTAAAAATAATTAATATTATTTTAATATTATTAAGTGTATTATATTATTATTAAAATTATTATTTATTATTAAACTTATTATAATTTAATATTAAAAAATTGAAAAATAATATTTTGCCATATATTATTTTTGTATTAATATATTTAATAATTATTAATTTTATTTTACACAAATTATTTTATTTTATATTTATTTGTATGTAATTTATATTTGATATATAATTATAATAATATATACATATTATTAAAATAATAATTATTATATTATTATTATATTATAATAAATTATGATATAATTCATTCATAATTAATTAATAATACATTATAATAATATATTATTAATAATGTAATATAAATAATATAACAATTAATAAATAATTAAATAATTACTTAAAAATATTTAATTTAATAATAAATAATAACATAAAAATATTAATTTATTTAATATTAAAAAATATAAATGTAATATTATTAAGTGTATCATGTTATTATTAAAATTGTTATTATTTATTTTTAAACATAAAAAAAATTATATTTTTTTATTAAATTAAGAGAGATTTTCTTGAATTAAATACCACATAACCATTTCCTAATCCTCTAAAAAAATTGTTAACAAATGGAAAAAAAGCAATGCATAAAATCAACTTTTCCTAGGAGCTAAGAAGTTTCACTTCTACCGCGCGAGATTCTCACGCATCACGCTGTTTTTTTCATATGTCGTACATAGTTTTAATTTGTAACGTTTTCACTGACCTGCTAACATGATGAAACTGTGCATGAAATGAACACTGGCAATTGGGATTTTAATACAAAAAATATTATTTATAAATAATATGTTTTGTGTTAAAACGTTGATTTATTTCCCGTAAGTGTTAACACAAAAAATACATAATTAAAAAAAAAATACTCGATAATCACGCCATTTCCTTTGTCGGGGTAGGCAGAGAGGACAGGGCGCCATACTTTCCTGACTCGACAAACATCTTTAACCATACATTCGACGTCCATGCATTTTATCATAAAACTTCAACGATTTCTCTGACTTGATGCTTTTTCTTCTTTCAGAATTTTTTGTTTTAATAAATTGTTATAAACTTAAACTTTCTTTCTCCAGAGACTTTATATTATGAATGCGATATGCAGGAAGAAAATAAAATAAAATTTTGTCAAAGATACGATAAAGCTTCGTGCCCAAAAAATATTTTTACATTTTCTGACAAGTTTCGACTTAATAAGAGCAAATACACACGCGAGATCTTGCGCGAGTATTTTCACTGTAAACAATGTATCAAATATCGTTCAACCCGCTAACTTATTGTTCCCTTAAAAGACAATAAATTGTCTCAGCGCTGCCTTCTCACTGATTTATGCCAACGGAAAAAATAAGAAAACATTCCCACACTAGCGCTAGCACTGAATTATCGTGTCAACCAATAAAGATGGGTTTAAACGATTTGTAGGTAGCGTCTTTTATTACTCGCGGGAGTAGAACATTAATGTTATTATATAATACAATGGCACAAACTATAATATATTTGACATCCAAAGAATGTATTTATTTATTTACTTACACATTTACATGACAAGGAAATTTTATGAATACATTATGAAACAACAATAGGTAATTTAATGTGGATACATACTATATGTTACATCCACCAAGCAAAAGAATTAATAAGAAATCAAAGATTTTCGAATCCAACAACATGGACCTAAAGCTCCGCAAGCAATTGGTCAAAACATATGTGTGGAGTATTTTGATGTATGGTTGCGAGACATGGTGCATAGGCGTAAGGGATCGAAAAAGATTGAAGCCTTTCGAGATGTGGATCTATAGACGAATCCTAAGGATTTCCTGGAGATACCACATTACAAATGACGAGGTTCTCAGCAGGATCAAAGAAACCAGGCACCTGTCAAACACCATACCGGAAAGGCGTGCAGAATGGATGGGTCATATGCTGCGCCACGAAAATCTCCTGCACAATATACTGGAGGGAATGATTGAGGGGTCGATTGGCAGAGGGCGTCCTCGCCGGGAGTATCTGGAGCAAATATGCCACGATATGGACTGTACCTCCTATACAGAGCTCAAGAGAATCGCTGAAGACCGAGCGGAGTGGAAGAGGAGATGCAGAGCTTTGCTGCTAACAAATCCCCAGGATTGAAACTGAAGAAAGAAGACATACATTTTATGAATCTTACTGTCGTGTCTCCAGTAAATAGAATTTTGACTGTATCTAACTGAGCACATATAACATGAAAAAATAATACGATATTTTTTTCCGATTGTTGGTTGTACAATGCCCCGTTGCGAACTCTTAACAACGTGATAAACAGTGAGACTTCATTTTATATGTATATACTCGTATGTATCACGCGAATCAAATCCAGCACACTTCATCATTCCAGATAGGTCATTAAGTCCATCTCACAATGTGCCACACATAATCACCAAAAACATACCACACTCAAGAGTTCACACAAACCTTAGCTACAGGTCATTCTTCCTGCAAGCGCCAAGTATTCAAACTCCCACCACAATAATAACCACGCTCCGATCCATTGCCTCATTGTTTTGTCCCTTTTTGACTTAATTGAATTTGGCAACCCATTGTAACATATAGGCTAAAGATATTCTAACTCTAGGGTTATCTGCTGTTTGAGTTTGCATTTTGTTTTGATCTTGATAATAGTGCCAAATAATGGATTTGAAGTTGGCTACGTTAAGGACGCGAAACTCAATGAAAAGTTCCGCTTTGGGATACCGAGCAATTTAATATCTGTGGTCGGGAACCGAACCCGAAATTACCGGCTGATCAATGTACTCGTAATAAAATAACACGACATAATGTATTTAATTAAGCCACTTTTACATATATGACAAACATTTGTAATATTTTTGATTAAGCAAATAAGAGAAATTTTCATTCTCTTTCACAAAGGGTTCCCAATCAGCGGTTCTGTTTACGCGACCCGCCCGCGGGGCACATCCCAAACAATGCGAGCTCTTTATTGTGCTGTGAAATAATGTCATACGGATTCAATAATTCATCGAATTTTCAGTTGCTATTCATTTAAAAAAAATTTCGCAAACACATTTTACCCGGTAAAATATTTTTTTCCGAAATGTATGTCTTGTTTTATTTTAGCGTTAAATATTCCTCTAAAACACTGAAGGTTTTATTTAAAATTTCGTGACGTAATTAGTTCATTCGTTCGGTACTATTCAACATATAAAAAAAGTGGTAAGGACACACAATTCTCATCGATCCCATTAATCGAGATTCCAGGTTTATAATTACTATAGTGGAGACGAAACTTACAGTTCTAGCCGTACGTGCTGATTAAACTATTACAGATAGCGTCTCCGCTATCTCATTATTCTTTAAGTTACGGTTTCCTAAGAAAGCGGTGCCGTTATCTAGCGCCCGTAATGTAGCGGTGGTTGACATCACTAAAACGTTGTATTTGCAAACCAAATGGCGTTGGTTTCCTAGAGATCGTTGGTCGTGAGCGTAACGTCATATAGCGGTGCCGCCATTTGTATGACGGCCGTCATAGCGGAACAAACAGTCGAGGAACGATTTTTTCCATGTAGCGGTGACCATTTTAAAATAAAAAATGAGTGCAAACACTGCAAACGTAATTTGGACCAGCGAAAATGACAAAATATTGATTGATTTTGTAAGAAATAATGAAGTTTTATATAATGTGAAGAGCAAAGACTATAGAAAAGACCAGTTAAAACAAAATATGTGGAATCACATCTAAAATTTGAAATGCACCCTCTGTAGCACGATTTCTAATTATCTCCCTCTCCACCAAGCGACAGTTTGCGTCTTCCGATGACTCTTCATCTTCCAAATATAGTAATAATGCTATGTCTAGATCGTCCATTCTCCATTATAATACGCTCACTGACCGTTTCCGTCTTGTTTTAAGTTTACGTCTCTGATTACCGTTCTACGGCAGTTTTCTTACGTCCGCCGCATCACGGCATGTTACGGCCGCTATATAACGGCACCGCTTTCTTAGGAAACCGAAGCTTTACACTTTGAACGGTCTTATGAATCAGAAAATAGAATAAATCAAAGACTTGAGGATTAATTTTAACACTCGGCTTTCGTTTGGTTCTCATGTAGAGGAACTGTGTGAGTATGTTTAAAGACTATTGAGATTTGTGATACGTCTCCAAGTCATGGATTTATAAGGGAAAATGTTCTCAGACCCCTCTGTAGTGTGTTGGTTGGTACGTAACAAGTAAACCTGTGAAGCATTGGTGTGCAGACCGTGGAGGATTCATTACTCTCAAACGGTGGAAGCGATATATTTACTTACGAGAGTAGGGTTTCTACCCGTGGTCTACAGGATTTCTTCTGATATGTTGGGATACTACCTTCTAAGCGTGAGGGTGAAACGTGAACGTCTTTTTTTTACATCTATCTAGAAATTGCTAACGGGAGCCATATCTAGTCAACTTTGCTGAAAAAATATATCATTTTAGTGCCTGACAACTATTTGAGGTACAAAAATATCGATCTACTTAAAACTAACTTGCCAGATGATCTCGCTTTGTGACGTGAGATGTCCTATTTGAATAGGGCCTCAAAAAGTGACATCTTAAACATTTCAAATGCTTTTAAAAAAACATTTTAAACTTTCTTAGTAATTAAAGTTTAGAATTAACAATGATTCCTTATTTGTTCTTGTTAGTGTATATATTTATCTTTAAACTTTGTGTATAATTGAGTTTAACGTATACATATATGTAAGCTTTGCAATGTATGTATTATGGATAAGTATTTCACGACCAAATCTGACATTTTTAAGCCAGTTATTTCAATCTACATTTATTTATAAACGAGCCAACATTAATATTGAAAATCAATGGAGGCATCACATATCCTTGCGTGACACCTTCCCTTATACACAAGATCAATTAATCTTCTTCTTCAGTTTCAATCCTGGGGATTGGTTAGCAGCAAAGCTCTGCATCTCCTCTTCCACTCCGCTCGGTTTTCAGCGATCCTCTTGAGCTCTGTATAGGAGGTGCACTCCATATCGTGGCATATTTGCTCCAGATACTCTCGGCGAGGACGCCATATGCCAATCGATCCCTCAATCATTCCCTCTAGTATATTGTGCAGGAGATTTTCATGTCGCAGCATATGACCCATCCATTCTGCACGCCTTTCCGATATGGTGTTTGACAGGTGCCTGGTTAGAACCTCGTCATTTGTACTGTCGTCTCTCCAGGAAATCCTTACGATTATTCTATAGGTCCACATCTCGAAGGCCTCCAATCTTTTTGATCCCTTTCACATATGCACCATGTCTTGCAACCATACATCAAAATACTCCACACATATATTTTGACCAATTGCTGACAATTAATATAAAATAAAAAATATTTATAATGAAAAAGAATGTTTGGAAACAAATCTATAGGAATAACTTCCAATCCAAACACTTGACGTATTCAAACTCCATAAACGGTCACAAGTATTTTAAGTGGAAACAGATATTGTAATGTTGTATAAGGAGTATCCGTGGGATTGGATGAAATGGAGTCATTCTTCCCACTTGTCAAGGAGTATTTGAACATATTTATCAACATCTAAGATGTTCGTGTCAAATTATTTAATAATATTTGCTTTAAAGCCAAAAAAAAGAAGACATCTGCAAATTATGACTCCAGAACCAAGTAAAGTTCCATACATTTTGGGTATAAATAACTACAAATACTCGTGAAATGTTCCAAGTTTTTCATGACTGATTTACAAACATACATACCATATCTCTGTCCGGGAAGGCGACTGATTTCCACATGTTTAAAATATTTTTCAGGGATGTTGAGTTGGTTTAAATCATGGGTCGGCAACCTTTTGTTGTAACAGGGCCAAGTATTTTACGTAGGGATTAGTGCGGGCCGCACTTGGGCCATATGTCATTACAGTATACCTACAATATGCATTTTTGAAGAAGAGACGCGTTGTAATGCGTTGCGTCTAAATGTGAATCTGACAACCGAGAACAGTGTTTGTTTTTTCAGTAATTCAGAATTGAAAAAGTTTGCTCACAAATATGTGTACTACCAAACAGAGTAATTATTTACTGATCAAACCTTTTAAACTCCTTGTAGTTTTCAGAAGACAAACTCCCATAGAAATCCACTGAGTTAGTTTTTCCTTAAAAGTCATGTTAAGTGTGGTATCATTTTGCAAATATATCACGTTGATTTGCAAATCGCTTGGTATATTATCAATATCCACTGCGTTGCGGCGAGAATCTTGCGGGCCGCTGGTTGCCAACCGCTGGTTTAAATTATGGTAGATGATTCACAGGCGTTGCAGCCTTATTCTCAGGACAATTTATACAGCACTTTTTAGATAATCGTTGGAGACACAACCGTCAGAATTGGTACATAAATACATATTGTACTCTTCTTCTTCCTAGTGTCATGTCAGGTCCCCACAACGTTGACAATCACCTGAGAGTAGGCATCTTTGTCCCCGGCAGCCCAAAAAAGATCCCCCAACGCTCCTTATACCAGTCCAATCACGTTTATTTGCGGAGCCAGGAGATTTCCCTCCTGCCAACAGCTCTTCGATGCTCTATTTTGCCTTGGATGATCAGGTGCAGTAATCAGTCAGCAACTCTCTATCAACTTTGGCTCTTTGAAGAACCCATGTGTTGCTGACCATATCCGTCCAGGGTATCCGTAGTTAATATTGTATAAGTTAGTTCAATCTAAATAAAATTTTAACTTGACTAAAATATTTATAATCTTGTCAAAACAATTACCCAAATATTCAAGTGCGAACTGATGAGATAGAGCACAGATGGATTAGTGACCTTCGATATGGCATGAAGTCATCCTTCCCACTTGAGTAACGGACCTACCAAAGTATGTAAGGCAGTGTTTCACTCACCATCAGCTAATTTAAGGAGTGCTCATTAAAGACAACACATCGACATTGAATAGACTAATTATATTTTGTAATTAAGTTCTATAATTGCGCGGGCTTGACAGAGAGCGGGTTAAGCAAGAGTCATATATAATCTCAAAGCACAGAACCAAATTGGATAAATGCTTGTTTACAGCATGGATCAAACTAATTGTTAAATGGTTAAACTAAAATAAAAGTGAAGGTTAAATTTAACGTGTCAGTAGTTACATAAGTTGGCGTCAACAATATCGGGGTTAACCTATCGTTTGCTAACTATTTGATGGTTGAAATAATATTTATCGATTAATGAGTTTTATAAGGACATAAGTAAAATATTTTTTGGGATTTTATTCTCACCCTTTTAACGCCAACCATTTTAAATCATAATATAAATAGGGCAAAACCCATACGGTGGTTGTCGTCAAAGAAAGAATACGAGAATTGAATTTTGAATACAAGAGAGCGAGAGAAGAATACATGGATTCTCTGGGAAATTAATTCGAAATTTTAATCTCGGTGGGTCCGTGATACTGAACGAATTTTAAATACCTAGCTCACAATTTTTGAACCGGTTTAAAAGGGGACTATGTATAAATGATATATATATAAACAAATTTTACATTTATGAATATATATTTTCATAAATGAAGAATTTGTTTTACTTCTGTGAATATTTCACGGGCTGAGTTTATAAACTCACACAAATGAAAATATACAAATAACAATTATAATAATAAAAATATTAATTTTTACAGCGCCGTTTAGAGAGCAAACTCACTTCAAGGGCGCTCTTATTCGGCATTCAAACTCACTATTATTAAAAGATTTAAAAACTTTTGTAACGAATTCGGCTTTACAAGAGTGTATTATGTATGTCTAGTATCTAAGTCAACAAATTCGACACCAGTCTTAATACAAAATGTCTCTGTAGAGTGATATGTTTTGCATGCAGAATGGTTACTTGGAACTACAATAGTTTGTTTTAAGTAATTAGTTAATCTGACAAATACAGACTTTTCTTTGATTAACGTAATATATTTATCTATTCAAAACTTCGTTGTAAAACAATCTGGTGAGCTTATTGCCAGGTAGCAATATCTTCCAACAAACAAACAAAAATAATAAAGGAAGTTACATACATGACTGCAAAAACCATTGCAATGACTATTCACCTTTTGCAAATTTATGAACAATATACATGGTATTGATTATGACGTCCGTCGCCTAGTTGATAAGACGCTGTCCTAACCCGGCGGTTACGGGTTCAAATCACGCTGGAACTAAGATTTGTTTAAAAAGGATACCAGTCTGGTTTTCACTTTAGGCCTCTTAAACAGCTTTCTGGTTGGTTGGAAGAGATTGATACATGGCAATAATCAAGCAATAAAGTAGAATATAATATAACATAAAGATAAAAGTAAAAATTAGATATTCTGAATCAAATTAAAAGCAAGGGAAGGTGAAGAGGAAAGAAAAATCAGAAATGAAACATTATATTACTGACTTCAAATGAAAAGTGTTTCAGTTACTTCTTAAAGCATGCCAAAGACGAAGCGTTTCTAACATTGATATGTAACTGGTTCCAGAGTCTAACTGCATGGACAGTAAAGGACGACGTTAATAAAGAAAAGCGGTGAACTGGAAAAGGGAATAAACAACATCCGCTTGAGCGACGCCCAAGTCCATCGGAAAGACGCTGAATATTTTTAGCGATATACGAAGGAGCGGCGGGACAGTTACGGATATTCTACAATAGTGATAATATGTGAATCATGCGTCTATTTCTCACGTTCAACCAGTTCAGCTCCTTCTGGTATGAAGTGATGTGAATATACTTTCTTAAGTTATACGAAATAAAAAATAAATTAAAAAATAACATAAAAAATTTATTCAAAGGAGAATTTAACCTGTTTATAAAAGTGCGTAGTTTACGCACAAAGGGGGGTGTTTACCTGTTTTTAACAATTTTATGATTGTTGAATTTAATTAATATAAAAAATAAAAAAGCCTCACACCAAAAAATAACATTTATTTAAAATTAATAGAAAATAATTACAAGGAAGCTTTTTTTTAATTATATATTAAATTAATCTTTTAAATGTATACATTTGCTTAAGGCTTTACCTATATACAAATTCATTAGTAACTTATTTATTTTCTATAGTGTAGCTCTAAGCTTAGTTAATTATAATTTCTTAAAAGTGAGTAAATTACCGATAATTAGTTTGAATACGTGTTTTTAACGATTTTTTTACAGTCGTATGAAATACCCGTATAAAGTTCAAGTATACATGTAAATACGCCGCCGACAGATCGGTGCTACTGGCATTTTAAAATAATAAAGGCGCGCCGATAAATCGGCGCATTGAGTCTATAAGAGTTAAACAAACACGAGTAAAAAATATTTGACTCAATTTTAAACAATATCTTATCATTCCAATTTATTACTTCCAGCCCTACCTTAAAAGTTCCAATATAAGCCACATTCAAAATTTGGAAAATTTTAATATCGTAAAACAATCTGAAAGTTCCAAACAATGGCGGCTACTCTGATAATGAAACAACTTTGACAACAACAATACACAGGTTAGACCCTGGTGCAAAGTTTATTTAAACTTCATTATACTGAGGCACGGATGTTTTCTATGGGAAATTTTGCGTTTTATCGATGAAACTGAAGTTTCACCTTTACAAAAGAAATATAATAATGACATTTGCAAGTTTGTTTTCACTCAAATGTTAACAATTTTGAAAGCAACTGAAACTATGAAACTAAATTTGAAATCAATACTCCTAAAATAGTACATTCAACATCCATCCCTGTTTAACAAAATAGAAAGGTCGAAGTAAAGTTTTAATGTTCGATAATAGTGAATTTCAATTTACAGACATTCATAGATAACGAGGACATGAATAGTCATTTTCAATTTACATATGGATCATAACGACCTCCTTTACTTAGTTGGTGTAAGACCTGCCTTCCAATTCAGGGGTTGCGGTTTTGTTTGCCATCGGTACCCGGTTTAAAAAAAAGGGTGAGAGTATGGTTTCCATTATAACATATTTCTGATTTATTGTTTACAGTTAAGACATTAACGTTGTGGAGGTTTAAAGACATTGTAATTTGTTTTATCAAACACTGTATTCAACTTTTTGTAACGGTATAACCCTAACGCTTTCAAGGCTTTCACGTCATCTTCAGGGGAGCACAAACAAGACTAAAGTATGTTCGAACTGGTACCGATATACACGCTTCAACGGTTGGGGACATTTGGATTAGGGACTGAGGACTGAGGGAGGCATGGGACGATCTCGGCCAGCAGCGGAGAGATTTTTGGGATATATGTGTTTACCAGATGTTCGCCTCGATGTACTGACTTAATCTAGTAAACACATATATCCCAAAAATTTCTCCGCTGCTGGCCGAGATCGCCCCATGCCTCCTTCAGCCCTCAGTCCCCAACTGTGGAAGCGTGTATATCGGTACCAGTTCGAACATAATTCTGTCTTGTTTGTGCTCCCCTGAAGATGAGGTGAAAACCTTGAAAGCGGTAGGGTTATACCGTTACAAAAAGTGGAAGAAACAGTGTTTGATAAAACAAATAACAAATATTTCTGATTTGTTTGAAGATATTACCAGAAGGCAATTAACCCACCAAGTTGTTCTATATGCAATAAAAAAGTTCTATAGTTCTTTAGTAATAAAGGTGTTCATAATAATTAAGAAATCATATTGCTTTTATATGTAAGTTTATGTTCAAGAAGATGGAATATTTAAAAGCATGTCAATATTCAACCGTGACTAAATCAAAGAAAGCCCTTTAACACCCTAGTACGTAGAAATACAAGAAGAAATCATTTCAATTGAAAATGAAAAAGAAAATTCTTTAAATATCATTCGAAAATCCCAAATACAAATGGTATTCTCATTAAGAGCCAATTTAATAATATTGATGCAGACAAAATAACTTCACAGCTAATAAAGAAAACATATTGCTTTTATCTGTAAGTTTGTGTTACAGAAGATGGAATAATTAATATGTCAGGATTCAAGGAAGACTTAACACAAAGAAACCCCTTAAACATGATATGTAGAAACGCAGGAAGCAACAATTTTAATTGTAAATTAAAAAGGAAATTGTTGAAATAACATTCTAAAATCCCAAATACTAATTATATTCTCATTAAAGTCATTCAAACACAATGCTGAAAAAATAGTGGACTGTTGAAAATGACGAAAATATATTCCGTATATATGACATGTTAGAATTCAGATGTCATACAGAATAAAATTGTTTTACATTTTTCTTGTACTCGTATAATACAAGCAGAAATCAATTTGTTCGACAGTGTCAAGAAATTAAAAATAAAATAGTTAAAATAACACTTGGTAGGGTTTATAAAATATTCTCATTTGAAGGCATTCACAATTAATTTTATTTATGTATCATTTGTCATGGGTTTTTGCTTGTATCCATAGACATCATAATATAAATAGGCCAAAACCCGTACGATGGTTGTCGTCAAAGAAAGAATACGAGAATTGAATTTTGAATACAAGAGAGCGAGAGAGGAATACTTGGATTCTCTCCGAAAGTAATTCGAAAGTTGAATCTCGGTGGGTCCGTGATACTGAACGAATTTTAAATATCTAGCTAACAATTTTTGAACCGGTGTAAAAGGGGACGATGTATATAAACAAATTTTACATTTATGAATATATATTTTCATAAATGTAGAATTTGTTTTAATTCCGTGAATATTTCACGGGTTGCAACTAGTAACATATAGTATGGAAAGATAAATTAGTATTTCTTTCCGATTTTTTATAATACAATACCCCATTGCATACTCTCGTAAACTTGGTCGACAATGACACTCACTTACATGTGTACACAATTTATTTTATTTATGTATGACAAGAAATTTTATAAAAACATAATTTGTGAAAAAAAAACAAGCTATTATATTTAATGTAAACACACAATTTCAATGGATCTGGGTTTGTTGCCTTTCATTTATCGTGAGTTTTTTGCTTGTATCTTACTATAGACATATAATATGTAAAAAATAAAATGATATTTCTTTCAGATTTTTTATAATACAATACCCCATTGCATACTCTCGTCAAATTGGTAAACAATGACACTAAATTACATGTGTACACGTAAATATCACACGAAATAAACACCATAACTCTAGACGGGCCAAAAATTCCATTACATAATGTGCCGTACATAATCACCAAAAACACATCACACTTAAAAGAATTCACCCAAACCATTGCTTCAAGTCAATCCTCCAGCAAGTCTAAGTATTCAAACTCCTGTCACAATAATACTAATATAGACAAAATGGTGAGTTGACGATTATTTAACTGAAAATTACTTTCATCTGTAAGTTTAAAAGATTTCTAACTTACAATATATTTTTTACATATAATAAATACGTAAGAAAGGTTAATACGAACATATAAAGGTAACTTGATTATTTTATATACTGAAATTAATGAATATTTACATACGAGTATGTTTTTACTTACGTATACGATTCTTGTTTAATATGAGCGGTCTGATTTCTTCGGTATTTAACTTCTTGGTCCAGTGAACTCAGATAAAATCTCGCATTACATCAGACCAGTCTCCGAGGTACAAGTTCAATTTAAATTAACATAACCGAGAGCACTGTGATCTTCCCTAATAACATTTCGGTTAACCGCAAACCAGAAAAGCGGTTTAATATTGAACTTGGGAAGATAAATATACGAGACTTATCATTGATTTTCTAACATAAATACGAATATAACAGTCAAGTATGAAATAGGCAGATCTCCTAAATATATTTGTATCCAGTTATCCTAAAAAAGAGATTTTTATACAGTTGGAAAATCTTTAGGGGTTATGTTCGTTTTTTTCCATAAGTTGTGTTCGTTTTTTTCCAAATTTAAAAATGAGCTCCAAAAGTAAAAAACAAAATGGTAAAGGTTATACGTTATTCGAAAGAAAAATTTCTGCTCTACAAGATACTGTGTTTGCTTTTACGTTACATATATTATTTTATTTGATTACAAGCCTTCAAAATGGAATGTCAAGTAGACGAAAGTGAGCATTTTCGACACCTCCTTCTGCTCGCGTTCAACGTTCGATAATTGATTTTTGTTGTTTTCACTCAAAACATGTGGAACCCAAGCGCCGAACTTCTGGACTTTTCCCATCGATTTAAGATGGCGGTATACAGTCATGTGACTACAATTCATCTGCTCAGCCAATTCTGCGGTGGTTTGAAGGGGATCTTCATGAATAATATGGTTTAAGCGGTCCTCATCGAAGTCCACTGGTCGTCCGGAACGCTCCGTGTCTTTCAGGGCGAAATTACCGTCTTTGAAACGCAAAAACCATCAACGAGCTGTCTTTTCATTCATAGCATCTTCACCGTACACTTCGCAAATATCACGAGCAGTTTTGGCAGCTTTATTCCCTCGATTGAACGCGAACAGAAGGTGTCCAAAATGCTCACTTTCATCTACTTGACATTCCATTTTGGAGGCTTTTGGAGGTAATCAAATAAAATAATATATGTAACGTAAAAGCAAACACAATATCTTATAGAGCAGAATTTTTTTTTTCGAATGACGTACAACCTTTAACATTTTGTTTTACTGTTGGTGCTCATTTTTAAATTTAAAAAAAAAAACGGACACAACTTATGTTAACACCCAATATATGTAATATGCTGTGAATCATTAAGTCTTATAGGGCTATAAAGCATAAAAAAATGCACTGCGTAAAAAAATGCCGAACGAAGGTTACAGCAGATTAAATCTGCCAATCGTCTTGGAGCTTTGATCTACTTGCCATAGAATTTAGGTTTAATCTGTCAAGACTGAGTGATTTCTGAAGTGCAATAACTTGCACACAATAAAACAATTTACACAGAGGCGTCTGCCATCTACGGGATATCTGACAATCATACTCCATCACGAATGATACAAAGCTTATCTCTCTCTGTCTAATGTACTTTAATTGGAAGTGTTTTTTTTTAATTGGAAGTGTTCACATGATTTATTTGTCTGACGATTTATAGTTTTAAATTAATAAACGGTTTAAATTATGAAGTAAAATAATGACTATATGGTAGCGAATGCAAATTTTAATTTTAATTTGTTTGTATCGACAAACTTTGAGGTTTTAAACAAAACGTTACCATTTGTACAAAACATAATATAATATAATGAAATTGCACACATGTTTTTTTTGTGATAAAAATAATACCAAATATTTTGATACTTGGATTGTTTAATTTGTTTTAGTTCCATTAAATACATACCAGCAGACCGTTTTCCTGTCGGGGAAGATAGAGGACAGACCGCCACACTTTCCTAACGTGACAGATCTTTCGCCTCCTCTACATTTATACATCTTCTTATACGAGTACAACTCCTATTATTTCTCGGACTTTACACATTTCATTTTAAAATTTAATTATCTTAATCTGACAATACTTTCCTTAAGTTACGGATTCCTAAGAAAGCGGTGCCGTTATCCAGCGGCCGTAATGTAGCGGTGGTTGACGTCACTAAAACGTTGTCTTTGCAAACCAGATGGCATTGGTTTCCTGGAGAGCAGTGACCATTTTAAAATAAATAATGAGTGCGAACACTGCAAACGTATATATTGATTGATTTTGAAAGAAATGATTCACATTATATAAATGAAGCTTTATATAATGTGAAGAGCAAAGACTATTGAAAAGCCCAGTTAAAAGAAAATATGTGGAATAATAACTAAAATTTGAAATGCACCCTCTGTAGCACGATTTCTAAATATCTCCCTCTTCACCAAGCGACAGATTTCGTCTTCCGATGACTCTTCATCTTTCAAATATAGTAATAATGCTATGTCTAGATCGTCCATTCTCCACCGCAATACGCTCACTGACCGTTTCCGTCTTTTTTTAAGTTTACATCTCTGGTTACAGTTCTTACGGCCGTTTTTTTACGTCCGCCGCATCACTTCATGTTACGACAACTACATAACGCCACCGCTTTCTTAGAAAACCGTAGCTTTAGTGTTGCTCTAGCACGCGTAGACGACCACAGCGGGTAGATTTTGCATGTTGAAGAATTGCCACCTTGCTCGGAACTGCCTTAGAAAGCTGGATATCTCTTAACAGGATTCAAATATGAATTAGCTGAATCAGGAGAACATAGCAAAATAGGGAATATCAAGTGAAAGTAAATGTATTTAATTATTAAACTGCTGTAGAAATAAATGCATTGAGAAGATCACATGCAGTGACAATGTATGACAGAATACGGAATTAAATGATAAAGGTTGAATGTCAACTTAATGCTGATATGTTGTGTTAGATGAAGAAGAGCATGCTGATATGGTTTGGGCATGTAGAAGGAATGAATGTAGAAAAACTAACAAAAGGAATACACACTCCATTTAATTTATTAAACAAAAGTTCACGCATGACAGGTTTCCAAAATTCTTACAATGGGAACAAAATACTATACATCCTGCATTTTTTCAAAGTAAATAAGTGAGTAAAAAGTGTGTTAAAGGAAGACCAAGGAAAGTATGATTGGATCAAGTGAATGATATGCTGAGAGAAGGAATCGTAGTAGTATAAAAGTGGAAAAGGCTAAGGAAGTATGTCAAGATAGGAAAGTCGGGCGCTGTGTCCACTCTGGCTACCACAACAGGGAAATGTTGGCCAGGGAGAAATCCTTAATGATGAAACACAATAATAATCTATAGTAATAATATAAGTGGTAAAATCAGGTGCTAGAAGTTTGGGAAGATCTAGAAAAACGTGGCACAACCAAACGAATCAAATTCTGAAAGAGAGAAAAGCCTTCATTACAGAAGATATTGCGTAACGAGATGGATAAACGTAACAGAACCGAAATATGTGTGCTAAGATATTTTAGAATAAAGTGTAGACTTTTTCTCCCTGCCAACCACCATGGCATGATGGTGATAATGATAAAACAATTAGAAAAAACCGTCCGGAATCAACTGGCACTCTAATCCAAGTAGGGAATCACCACATTTCCATTATGTTTTTACGAGCCACAGTTTGAAATAAGCTACCTAATACCATATCGCAACCAGCCATCTACCCGCGGATCGGATAACTTTTTGTACAAGTTATAAAATTAATTACAATTATAATTAATCTGGTTTTGCCGCAGACCTCGATTTGTAATCTCTTTTAAAAAAATCTCTTTAGATGGTTAAAATGTTGAATAACAAATTCGCTGGTTAACCTAAATTCGATTCAAGTTACACAGCAAACGAATTTCAAATTAATGTTTTCTGTTTTTACAAATAATTAAATTTTGCTTTAATATTCTACTAATTTAAATTAAATATGATAAATTTGATATGATAAGGTTCGCTGACGATATTGCTATGGTTGCTGAAAGTGAAGAGGAACTACAAGAGGCCTTAACAACTATGGAAAGCATTCTTCAAAATAACTACAGTATGAAGATAAATAAAGACAAAACAAAGCTGCTGACTGTAGGCCGAGCGCAACACCAGATGAGAATAGTGATGTCGGGTAAACCACTAAAGAACACCAAGGAGTTTGTCTACCTCGGGAGCAAAATAACATGGGACGGTCGGTCCAAGAGCGAGGTCGACAGCCGTATACATCAGGCTAGACTTGCATTTAATAAAAGGTCGAAAATAATAGAATCAAATAATATAGACCTAAAACTGAGAATACTCCTCATCAAGACCTATGTATGGAGTATCTTGATGTACGGCTGCGAGACATGGTGCCTATCCGAAAGAGATAGACGGAGACTAGAGGCTTTTGAGATGTGGTCCTATAGAAGACTATTAGGAATTTCCTGGAGAGACCACATCACGAATGAAGAGGTTCTCCAACGAATCGAAGGAGGAAGGCACCTGCTCAGGATCTCCGAAAGGCGTGCAAGATGGATCGGTCATATAATACGACAAGAGGGCCTTTTGCATGCCATAATGGAGGGTATGACCGAGGGGACAAACTCTAGGGGACGCCCACGCCGAGAGTACCTGGAGGACCTGTTGGTGGACGTGCGCTGCTCAACATATAAAGATTTAAAAAGAGCCGCACAGGACAGGGAGGAATGGAGGAGAAGAGTTGAAATTGCTGCAAACCAGTCTTAGGACTGCAACCACAGAGAGAGAGAATTTAAATTATTTATTCATTTTATTTATTGAACATTTCATTGTAAAAATAATCTGTCGGAAATCTCTTCCAACCAACCAGGCAAAAGAAAATAAAGGAAGTTACATTGTCGCAAAAAATATTCAAGTGATTATTAATTTTTATGATATTTATGAACACACACATAATAAAAGTAAAAGTGAGATATCATTGATCAAAGGAAAATGATGGAATGGTGTAGAGGAAAGAAAATCAGTAATGAAACACGTTACATTACTAACTAGAAATTAAGTTTTTTTTAGTCGTTTCTAAAACATGCCAATGACGGAGCGAATCTAACATTAGTTTGTAACTGGTTCCAGAGACTCATTGTATGTACAGTAAATGACGACGTAAAAAGAAGAGCGGTGAACTGAGAAGGCCAATAAACCATCTCTAAACTAGTATTATCCTACGTAGGATCCTGGGCCCCGTGAATGACGGCGAAACCTGGCGAATACGATACAACGACGAGCTATATAATATCTACAAAGCTTCCAGGCTATCTGTACATGTCAGACTGAGCAGATTGAGATGGGCCGGACATGTGCAGAGAATGCCGTCATCGCAAGCATCCAAAATAATCCTGGAGGGACACCCGGGTGGGAGAAGAAGAGTGGGCAGGCCGAGGCTGCGATGGGACGATGAAGTTGAGAGGGACGCAACCCAGCTGCTTCAGGCGCAGGATTGGAGGGTCGAGGCGGAAGACAGGAGGAGTTGGAGGCGAAGATTGACGGAGGCAAAAGCGCGATATGGGCTGTAAGACCATCGAAAGAAAGACAAGAAAAAGAAACTAGTCTTATCATCTATGCTACGAAGGTCACTTGATAAATATTACTACGGCATATACTAATTTTACTCTATATTTATATATAGGAAAGACAGGAAGATCTTTCGAAAAGAGATATCGTGAACACAAATCCGCCTTAACAAATCCTCTAATTTATTCTGAAATGGTTAATCATTGTCACCGTGAAAACCATACTTTTTCTATCGATGATGCCAAATTCTTACATATCAGTAGTAACGGAAATAAATTGGACAGATTAGAGGCAATAGAAATTTCTAAGTCAGTACATCGATCTGAACATCTGGTAAACAGTTATATCCCAAAAATCTCTCCGCTCTTGGCCGAAATCGTCCCATGCCTCCCTTACCCCTCAGTCGCCAAACGTTGAAGCGTGTATATCGGTACAAGTTCGAACATAATTTAGTCTTGTTTGTGCTCCCCTGAAGATGATGTGAAATCCTTGAAACCGGTAGGGTTATACCGTTACAAAAAGTGGAATAAACAGTGTTTGATAAAAATAAAGTACAATGTCTTTAAACCTCCACAACGTTAATGCCTTAACTATAAACAACATAATTTTACTATGTAGTGTTGGAAGAGTCTTCCACGTGTGCAAGTTGGGGTTGAATGTGTTACTATCACATATCGGAAGATTTACAAAGGTTTCTTTTATAGTTCGTCTTCCGTTGGTAAGATTTCTACGGTATTAATACATTTTTCTATTTCTATGGTATTATTTACGGTAAGATGTCTACGGTATTAATGTTTTTCTATTTCTACCGTATTATTTACGGTATGATTTCTACGGTATTAATATGTTTTCTTATATGTTTTTATAAACATATACAGATGCGGAGAAGCTACTACTTTCCTATCCTTATACATAACTTTTTTATATCTTTCAATCATAGTGGTGGATTCGACTCCTGAATTAAAACACCCTTGAGGAGAGTCTGCTCTCTAAATGACGCCATACAAACTGTTTTTTTTTCTATTATTATTGTTATTATTGGTGATCCATTGCTTTAGAAGTTAAATTTAACTATTTTGATAGTGCTAGGTTAACTATTTTGATAGTGCTAGGTGAACTATTTTGATAGTGCTAGGTTAACTATTTTGATAGTGCTAGGTGAACTATTTTGATAGTGCTAGGTGAACTATTTTGATAGTGCTAGGTTAACTATTTTGATAGTGCTAGGTTAACTATTTTGATAGTGCTAGGTTAACTATTTTGATAGTCCTAGGTTAACTATTTTTGTTAACTTGATTTTTTTAAGAGATTTGATTTTCAAGTATTTATTGAACTTTTAAAATGAAACGAAAGAAAATATTATTTTCCATTTAACCACTAACATCGAATATTAAGCAGACCTGATATTCTGATACAAGTTCAACCGGCCAAGTTGCATATTTTCAGCCGACTCATAAATACTTATTTAACGATATAAAAATTTGTTTCTGTAAACGAAATTAGCTCCACGTCTGATGATAGCCAGCCAGTTCCGCTATAAAAAAAAGTCTGATTAATCGCTGTTTATCGTCATCTAAATCAAGAGCAATTACTCACAACTCACTCTAACTATCTGCCGAATCCTTTCATCACGCGATCCGACTCTCAGACAAACTCTATAATTTCTCTCGTCTCCTCCCAGTGGCGTCACTATACATCGTGGGCTCAATACTAAAATTAAGCAACTCGAAATTTGGCGGTTTTGAGATATTTACATCAATGGATTGCTCATCAAAGCGGCTTTCCAATGCTACAAATAAGCGTCTTAAAATATTATTTCTCAACTGAGTTATTTAGCATTTTAATAATTAGGTAAGTCGTAAACGTAAACAGCAACTAGAAACTGCTGAAATGCGCATGCTAAGATGGTCAGCTGGTGTGCCCCTAAGAGACAAAATAAAAAGCTCACGCATTCGTGGAAGTCTAGGTGTTGCAGACATCAACAGCAAGATGGAGGAGAGGCGATTGAGATGGTATGGGCACGTTGGACGCAGAGCACCCGATCACATTGTGAACCAGGAAATCTCCATGGATCTTCCTCGAATAACAATCAGAGGAAGACCAAAGAATTCATGGGTGGTGCAAAAAGATAACCTTATGCAGAGGCACGGCCTGGGGGACGTTGTCCGGGACAGAAGAGCATACAACCTGAGGACGAGGAGAGCTGACCCCAACAGCCTTCGCAGACAGTGAGTTGGGATGGAGCCAGGGAGAAAAAGGTAAGTCGTAAACGTGGAAATAAAAGAATGCTTAAAGTAGATATCTGAAGTTCATATAACTTACATTTTACGATCTATTGAAACCTCCTTTATTAGTTTCATAAAAAATATTAGCGCGATACCTCATCATTAAATAGGAATTACCAGACAAAAGGATCTCGAAACTAAGAACGCTATTTTCTCAGAATAGAGAATTTTGAGTTACCTAGTATAGTATTGAGCCCACGATATGTTAACAGGCTTTTAACATCACTATGTACGTTAACTCGTAACACCCTTTCCGTTGAACGGATATATTTTTTTTAAATGTACTAATTTTTTTTGTCTTTGTTGATTTGGTCACGGTCATCGTGAATTTGTTTTTTTTTTAAGTGAGTGATCCGCTGCACACCAGCAAACTCGCCGGCCACATCACTGTACTTGACATGTACCATATTTGTCCTTCGTTTTTTTTTTTTTAAGAATATATATTTACTTTTTATTTTGTTTTCTGCCATATATTTGTTTTTTTAGTCTAGATGTACAAGAGTGTGGACTGAAAGCCCCCCTGATGTCCTTGCGGTCGGGCTCGCCCTACATTAGTGGTGTGTATCTCGGCTTGAGGAATGTTTGGGGATGAGCCCGGACCTTTTAACGTCTTCTCTCTCAAATGTATTTTCTGCAGTTTATTTTGAGATATACTACGAGTATATGTGCGATACTTGGAATTAATTTGCTATAGTCATATACACATTGTGTTGCTGTCAAGGAGCCTTAATTTATTTGTTTGAAATAATCTGAGGTGGTATTTGTGGATTTGCTTTTTTTTCTGCCATTTATTTACATTCTGTTTTTTTTTCTTATTCTACGAGTACATGTGCAAGGGTGTGGGTTGAAAAACATCTGGTGTCCCCGTGGCTGGGTTCGCCCTATATTGGTGGGGTGTATCTTGGCCAGGAGGATGTTATTGGATGAACCCAAACCTTCTCTGCTAAATGTATTTTCTGCCATTTGTGTGTTTGTGAAGTATATTTAAACATATTATGAAATATATTTAAACATATTATGTACATAGTATGTTGATATCAATAAACCTACATTTATTTATTATATGACCGAATGTTATAAGATGAGCCCAAACCTTCTGTCCTAAATGTATTTTCTGCCATTATTGTGTTTTTGAAGCATATTTAAACATATTATGTACATAGTATGTTGATATCAATAAACCTATATTTATTTATTTATTATATGACCGAATGTTATTAGATGAGCCCAAACCTTCTCTCCTAAATGTATTTTCTGCCATTTGTGTGTTTTTGAAGCATATTTAAACATATTATGTACATAGTAGAAAAAAATGTTAGTGTCATTCGAGAGAAACAGCACATAGCGAGGTTCGAACCGGTGGCCTTCCGCACGGTCCAATCAATTACCACGCGGCCATGCATCTCAAGCAGGTGATTTGGTAAATCGCTGTTTTCTGACCATTACGATTACCCCAAGAGCGCTCCCTAACTATCGCAATATATTAAAGAAATAAAAAAAGGTTGAAAGATTCTAGTGTCGCTAATAAGAGCGTCACCTGGATCCATAAATTCAGATTTAAAATGGTATAAGAGTAAAATTAGTCTGGAAGTGAATCCACAAGGAACTGAATCTGGGGTGTCCACTTGTTTAGTATGAATACTAACTGTTAAACCACGGCCGCCTACATGTAGATAATCATAATATAAATAGGCCAAAACCCGTACGGTTGTCGCCAAAGAAAGAATACGAGAATTGAATTTTGAATACAAGAGAGCGAGAGAGGAATACTTCGAAACAGATTGAAATTATACTGAACGAACCGGTGTAAAAGGGGACGATGCCAATTTATTTTGAATTGTAATTCATTAAATAATTCATTTATTTCCTATTATATTGAACCTTATGATTATTTGTGTTTATTTATCTTATGCTCTTTTTTTTAATGCAGACAATTATATGTGGCTTTTTTAAGATGTCGGAAACGCGAAAACATTAAATTCAATATATCTGAAACAAGTCTTCAAGGAAAACTTTTTAAAACTCAAGGAAAACAACGATTTAAATTGAACAACAGTAATGTTTATACACAAAACATCGTGTATAAAGAGATTTTTGAGAATTAAATAATTCATCAATCAAGATGTACCATTTTTTATTTTAAATGTTAAACATTAATGATCCAAAAAAAAATTATTTTGATTTTGCTCCATTCGGTATTTCAAAAATGTATAATTTGTTTTACTTCCGTGAATATTTCACAGGTTGCAACTAGTAAAAAAATATATACGAGTATCATGGCAAGTATTGATACAGAGCTTTACATTTTCAATATACTGGTGTAACATCATTAAATGTGTGAATTCTCAAACGTCACAGTTGTGACAGCTTCCAACTGGGTTCTATCGATGAACATACAATGAAACAAAGAAGCCTGCGTCAATTGGTCAATGTGTTTTGAAACCTGATACTCCCCTTCACAATAAAGTATTGTTGTGAGGTACTTGTGAAATATCAATAAAAGCATTGTACGTTCGATTCAATGATTTACAAAAGCATGATTACTTTGCTTTATTTTTCTACACAAAGCAATGCTTCTACTTCTTGCAGTAGATTATTGATCTGTTTGTTTCTTTTTATTATTCCTGGAATGTGGAGTGCAAGCTGTCCCTTCATTTTTATAAGTGTTATACTGATCGAAGGCTTCCGATGCGTTCTTCTTCCTAGTGTCATGTCAGGTCCCCCCCAACGTTGACTATCACCTGAGAGTAAGCATATTTGTCCCCGGCAGCCCGAAAAAGATCCCCAACGCTCCTTATACAAGTCCAATCAAGTATATTGCGGAGCCTGGAGATTTTCCTCCTGCCAACACCTCTTCGACCCTCTATTTTGCCTTGGATGATCAGGTGCAGTAATTTGTGATTTTCTCCTCTAAGTACATGACCCAAATAGGACACCTTTCGGATTTTAATATAAGTCAGCAACTCTCTATAAACTTTGGCTCTTTGAAGAACCCTTGTGTTGCTGACCATATCCGTCCAGGGTATCCGTAGCATTCTCCGGTGTATCCACATTTCGAATGCTTCCAGTCCGTTCATACTACCAACTTTGAGGATCCACGATTCCACTCCATATAATAACACTGACCAAATGTAGCATTTGACTAACCGTTGTCGAAGTTTCAAGTTTAGATTATCACCACAGAATACGCTTCTCATTTTATTAAAAGCCGCACGAGATGTTTCAATTCTGCACTTGACTTCGGTTTCTGGGTCGAGGTCTTCCACTAGGCTACTTCCGAGGTATTGGCATTTTTTGACTCTCTCTGTATCAGCAACCTTCAATGTAAAACGTGCTCCTGCGTGATCCTGTCGGCCAAACACCATGAATATAGTTTTATTCACGTTCATGTTCATCCCCAGCCTCACCCCTCATTAATTCTATCTATAAGCGTTTGAAGGTCGTCAATACTGTCTGCCAGAACAACCGATGGGTTAACCACGAGAAACTATATGGGGAATTTTGGTGTTATTCATTATTTGAACGTTATCCAGTCAATAACGTTTTGTCTGCCTTCCCCGTCTTACAATATCTGAACGTAATCCAGTCTATAACGTCTTATCTGCCTTCCCCGTCTTACAGTATATAAACGTAATCCAGTCTATAACGTCTTGTCTGCCTTCCCCGTCTTACAGTATCTGAACGTGATCCAGTCTATAACGTCTTGTCTGCCTTCCCCGTCTTACAGAATCTCTGATTTTACACTTTCTTTTATTTCTGCATTTCTTATTCCGTTTTTGAAAGATCTATCAATTATACGAGTATATCGCAAGACATTTATTATTGATATTCGGAGTGATATTAAATGTTTAACACATGATTTCAAACCTCACTTTATTTTCTATTGCAGTTTACTAAATTTTGAGGGTTCCGAATATTGCACAGGCTTCGTTCATTTATCATTTAATTGTATTACTAAATTATTGGGGCTGTGAATATCAGTAAAGACGACCTCGATAGATTAATCGATAAGACGCCTCCCGACCCGGGGGTTGTTGGTTTGATTCCCGTTGGAACCCGGATTTTTAAAAACTGTAGTTGACAAAAATACAAGCTTTAAGATAAAAACTGCAACGTTTTCAACAAAGCTCCGAATGACCCTATACAACTTAAATAAATATAGAGTTGTTACGCCGCTGTATTTTCTATTGGATATCATCCATCATGTGTGATTATCTTGTTCAATTGCATAGACCGACATCTCCAAAAAAGGCATAACCTGAAGGCATCTCACAGCATCCAGATCTACTGAAGACTCTTTGGACCATGTTTGCTAAATTGGGTGATAAACTGTTGTAGTTAATGGGATTTTTATCGCTGCTTATCGTATTTCATTAATTGTTGTTTATGCAAATTAAAGTCGATCAATTCAGAAGTCACTCATTACTTTTGTGAAACTTTCCTACGGCGAAATGCTTTATATGATTATTTTTAATTATCTTCTACTTCTTCTTCTTCTTAGACTTTCTATAGACTCAAGAGTCTGTTACTGCAGGATTGTCCTCCTGTGATGCTGAGCTCCAGCTATCTCTCCATCGTTTCGGGGGTCTCCCTGGTGGACGCCGTCCATCCGGCACCCCATGCAGAGCTATGTATGGAATTCTTGTGGAATTCATTCTCTGTACATGTTGGTACCAGTATCGTCGACGCTGTCGTCCCCATCTGACCACATCTTGGACCTCTCGGATTGTGGTGTTCCTTACACGATCACGCAAAGTCTTCCCAGCAATAGCGCGCAGAGTTTTCATTTCCGTTGTCCTTAGCATACTTTTTGTCCTGACAGTGTCCGCCCTCGCTTCGATGCCATATGTGAGGATAGGTCGCACACAGATCTTATAGATGCGTACCTTGCTATCCGATCTCCTGCGTGTTTTAATTATAAACTTAACAAATATCAATTTATTGAACGTTTACATATTAATACTCTGGAACAAGCTGTAAACTTAAATAGAACTCACTCCGTCGTTGACGTGTTGCTATCAGGTACTCAATGAACATTATATTTTCCTTTAGTGACGAAGCATGTTTCCTGGTTCCTAATTATTAATTCTATATTTAGTGTTGACTTTTGTTTGTATAAAGCTCTAATTTAAATTTTAACTCAACTGGAAAAAAAATGTAAAACAGATTTTCGGTGGGATGGAAGATACGTTGACGTGGAAAAAGAATGAACGTGGAAAAAGAAAGATAGCTATAAAAATGCGTGCACTGTGAAGAATACATGGTGTGACAATGTATAACAGAATACGAAATTAAGTGTTTAGGGATGAATGTGAACTTAACGCTGATGTATTTCCTATACTTTCCTTGGTATTCGTCTTCCAAGTCTTTCACTCATATTTCCACTGTGTATTTGTTTTGTTAGTCCATCTTCAGTTGTTCGTTCCACTTGTTCAAACCAACCAATGCTCTTCTTCATCTTACTCAACACATCATTCTTAAATTCACATTTATTCCTAATCACTTCATTCCGTATTCTTTCATATATTGTCATTCCATATATTCTTCTTAGTGCACGCATTTCTACAGCATTTATTCGACTCTTATCAGTCTTGATCCACGTCCACGTTTCACTCCCACATAACTTCTTATACAATTCTTACGACTTTCTTAGCTTTTCACTTTACTTTCATTCAAAATAATATTCACATGATCCGACTATGCTTTCCGACTGCTCATCAACACAAATGCGGACAGTTTATATAATTTTAACCAGGGCTGTGGAGTCGGAGCCGGAGTCGTGGAGTCGGAACATTTTAGGCGGAGTCGGAGTCGGAAAAAATCGACCGACTCCGACTCCGTTTAATTATTTTAACATTTTCTTTAATGAATAACGTTACGGTATGTGTTAACCAGTTAACCTCTCATCGTTTCATGCCTGATACTATGCAGACTTTTAAAATCGCAATAAACCCCAAAAGGGGATTACGTTCAGTTTACAGTTTTTACAAAATTAGATATAAAAACAGCAATACTGCGATATCCTGAAATTATTCAAGATTCAGCGCTGACCGTCACGGCCTTACCACTTACCACCTACACAAGTTAAGAGCTTCTTTTGAGACTTATTTTGAGATCTAATTCCATTTAGACCACGAATAGGAAATAAGATTTATATAAAGTATATTTACTTTCAAAAATCTTATCTTGTGTTCTATTCAATATTGAATCAAAATAATAATAAACAATATTAATAAGATTTAGTTAACGTTTGAAAACAAATGAAGCAACCTTTTTATTTTATTTTAAAGTGTTTTCATATTTTTTTAATGTGCCTGTGTTGTGTTGTTTTTCTACCTGTGTTGTTTTTCTAATTATTTTAAAAGTTTCATTTAATTCTTTTTTTAAATATTAAAATATATTTTTAATATTATTTTAGTGTGAAGATATTGCTTAATGCGTATTGTTTATATATTTTTTTATAAAATTGTTTCATTTGTGTACGAATATAATTAATGTTTAATTTATACCTGTATCCATTATTAATAAGTCAATATAAATATATTAGGTAGACGCAGTAAATTATAAAATAAAATAAAAATTGAAGTCAGAGTCAAGAGTTGGAGTCGGAGTTGGAGTCGGAGTTGGAGTCGGAGTCGGAGTATAAAATAAAGCCGGAGTCGGAGTCGGTAAATTTTCATCCGACTCCACAACCCTTATTTTAACCCTTATATAGTTTCAACACCAAACATGATATTAACATAAAATAGAAGAAAAATATACTTTATTGCATAGCATTAATATGGTAATATCAATTCGCCTTTATTGTAAAATTTATCAAATAGGAAATCACTCCCATTCACCAGCAAGTGTTGAACTAAAAGATAATTTTGTAATACAAAGACGCATTTACAAACAATATTTACAATCACAATAACAACTGAATCAATATTCGATGATTATCAAAAGTAATTTGTAACAGTGGTACATAGGGAAAACTAGAATAAATCAGTTTTAGGCAAAAATCAGATAAACACATATACCATATACAATACATACATATACACCTACCATCACCATGTTTCCCTGTTGCGGTAAGCAGATGGACTATAGAGCCAGACTATTCTATCTCAACACAAATATTTTCCATCTTCCACATCCATACACATTTTCGTGCAACTTCTACAATTTCGCTAACTTTTGCATTTCTTTCTAACAAATTATCACTCACTTGCGGCGGCGGTTGGTCTCGGGGAGCGTTGGTGCGCTGAGCCGGAGAAATAATTCGCAATAATTAAATTATACATTCGCAAACATGACTTCCAAAAATGTTAACCATTTGTATAGATTAAATACGTATAAGAATACTGACAAATAATACGAGGATTTTTATTTAAGTGAAAATTGAAAAAAATTTAAGTAAAATTTAAAAATATATTCCTTTAAACATTTTTTTTTAATTATTTATTTATTTACACATGACAAGAAATATACATAATTTGCGAAAAAACAACAGGTAATTTAATTTGGACATACAATTTTAATGGATCTGGGTTTGTTGCCTTTCATTTGTAAGGTAAACTAGGTTTTTGCCTGTATCTCACTGAGGATATTTAGCATGAAAAAATAAAACGATACTTCTTTCCGATTTTTGATTACACAAAAACAAAACCCCATTGCACGCTCTCACCAACCTGACAAACAGTGACACTCAATGACAACTGGAAACATCATGCGAAATTATACTCCTCACACATCATCACTCCAGAAAGACTAAAAATATTCATCCCACAATATACCGCACACAATCATAAGAATAAAAATAAAAACAAAAATACACAGAAACACAAATACAAAAACAACAAGAAGAAACACACACTCACGAGTCCATACAAATCTTTTCAACACGTCATTCATCTTGAAAGCCTAAGTACTCAAAATCCTGTCGCAATAACAACCACGCTCCGATCGACTGTCTAAATGGTTTTCCTACCTTTACCTTTATTGAATTGACCGACAAAGTTTGCCAATTCATACTGGAGCGATCTGTAATATACACCGGACGGAAACTCATATTCATATATGGCAGACAGAGACATACAATAAACTGTGAGACTATTTATCTACGAGTATATTGCGAATTGTTTCTACGGTTCGGCGCACCAGCGCACCTCGGTACCGCCCGCCACTTGATACAAAATACCTTCCTTGGTCTTCACCTACAACGCTCTTCACTCATGTTTGTTTTGTTAGTATTTCTTTATTCATTAGTTCCACATGTCCAAATATTAAACTCCATTTATTAATTTATTTTTCAAGTTCCTTGCACATTACAGATTTCTTTAATTCGTTCAAGGACTAAACATAACAAGTACAAAAAACTTATATAAAACGATTCAAAATTTTCAGACTTATTTGATAAAAAAAACAATAGTAAAAATGTACATGTTATAATAAAACATCATGACAAAATGTACATGTTATACTAAAACATAATGACAAAATGTACATGTTATACTAAAACATAATGACAAAATGTACATGGTATACTAAAACATAATGACAAAATGTACATATTGTTCTAAAACATAATGACAAAATCATCACCATCATCATTTTAAACCTGGGTCGATCCACTGCTGGATGAAGGTCTCCCTAACTTGACTCCAAATAATTCGGATTTTTGCTCGTTGCTGCCATGCTTTCTGATTCCATCTATCCAGCGTACCTTCGGTCTTCTTCTGGGCCTCTTTATGCCTCTTAGGTACCATTGGATTATTTTGGATGTCCATCGGAAATCTGACATTCTGGCTACGTGTCCTGCCCATTGCCACTTCATTTATTGCACACCCTAATTACTACGTCTCCTATCATTGTTTTGCTTACGGTATTTTTTAGTATATCCCAAAATGCATCTCTCCATGCTCCTTTGAGCGGTCTGGACCTCTTGTCTGTTCTTTGCTGTGAGCGTTTATATCTCACAGCCATACGTAAGTACTGTGAGAATACACTGGTTGTAAGCCTTTTGCTTCAAAGATATTGTGAGATTACTTTTGAAGATGTTGTTCAAACGTCCAAATGAGCTCCGGACAAGTTTTGTCATTCGTGCTTTTTCCTCCGATATGCCACCTACAACGGAAATAAGTTGGCCTAAATACACATATTCCTGGACAAGTTCCAGCGGCTTATCATCTACAATTGTTGGTTTTGGGGTAGTAAAGCTGTTCATCATATATTAGGTTTTTGATACATTCATTTTTAAACCAACTTCTTTACTGACCTCTGCCAATTCCTACAGTTGGTGATGAAGATCATTCGGATTTTGTGAGAATATAACGATATCGTCTGTAAATCTCAAATGGCTTAGGTATTTTCCATCAATCACCAGGCCTTTATTATCCCATTCCAATATTGGAGATTCAAAAAGTTCGCTCCAAAACCTTTGATAAATTAAAAAGTTCTTAGTTAAATAAATTAAAAGTTCTTAGTTACTTAAACTCACAGCGTATTAAAAAAAAACTCAAGTAAAGATGCGTAGAATTACATACCATGCTTTACGCTTTGCACAACAATACGACGGAGCAAGGCAAGGTTTTCACGTACATTAATATTATATTATTTCTAGTCTACATTTGATATTGTCCTTGAATATGTTATTGAAAAACAGAAGCAAAATTCTCTCAGTACTTGTTATATTTTTTTCTTTTAAAATGTATTAAATATATCAGGATTCCATCACATTTGATTTATTGCTGATAACTGCTAACCTTCATCGCAACATTTATTTTACCAGCCCTTAATTTTTTTGTTCTCTAGTAAAATCTCGTTTATTTTCTATAAAACTAAAACCACGCACAGTACCTGGCGGGAAATAATACACATCGGGCTTAAGAAAGAGACTGTCGGCCATAATCGGCTAACTTCGGCTTTGTAGAGCGTCGTCTCTGTCATTCATACACGTGTTCCGTCGAGAGGCATTTAGCGCATCGTGAAATAGAGACGACGCTCTACAAAGCAGAAGTTAACCAATGATGGCCGACAGTCTCTTTCTCAAGCCAGGTGTGTATTACTTACCGCCGGGTACTGTAAAATAGATGTCACTGAGTGAATAAATAAATTTTACGGAAAAACCTATGCGTTTCATTCTGACTTTCTTCATTAAAAACCTGCTGTGCTTATTTTCATGAGTAAATATCTTACAGCCAATCAAAAATATGTTACAGAGACCTTAAATAATTATGAAGAGGTTAACGAATTTAACTTAAATGTTCTTATTTCGAGGAATGTAGGATTTAAAGGAGATATGCGAAACCAAATTTGAATGGCAAAATCAGCTATGACCAACGTTTCCCCTAATTTTTTCATTGTGTGTGCTGCCCATCAACTTATATGTGCAAGAAAAAAAGAGACAAGTGCGCAAATATGCATATTCATGCATAGCTATTGTTTCCATGCATTCCAATACATATTTACTTATCAGAACGCCTTATCCGTTTTGAAGTAAGTGGAGTAAGACATAACATATAACAATTTTATCTACGTTTACGACCTTTGTCTCGTTCATATCCAAACAAAATCTTCTATTTCTCACGTACTGAGTTTTTTCTCAGTCAAAAATTTCCTTCGTTCACATCGTCCACGTTTCCACTCATACAGAGCTTTGTATTATAGAATAATATACGAATTTTGGTTCTTCTAAGTATAGACGGTTAGTTAATTCATATGTATATCAGACTTGTCATAGCCAGCCAACGTTCCCTCTAAGGTGTGCGCGTGTGCGGCCGCACATCTGTTAAAAATTGTCCGCACACATGTTTCCATCTTCCGCACACATTCAAAGAAAGGAACTTGTAACCATATTTGGTTTTGCGCAATTTTATATTTTATGATGGGTTCTCAGGTTCCTTTCTTTGAGATGTGTGCGGAACATGGAAACACCATATTATGTTACGTATTTCGAATAAAGACTGCGTGAATTATCCCTGGTTCAAAGGTCTTCGTGTTATTTTATTGGTGTTTTAATTTTTTTGCTTTTGTAGAATTTTTTTATATATTATATAACCTACATATTTGAAAAACGTAATTTATGATTTCGTGGTGCATTATGTTGACTACTTAGTGTTATCTATGCATGAATATGCATATTTTGCGCAAAACCAAATATGGTTACAAGTTCCTTTCTTTGAATGTGTGCGGAAGATGGAAACATGTGTGCGGACAATTTTTAACAGATGTGCGGCCGCACACGCGCACACCTTAGAGGGAACGTTGGCTATGACAAGTCTGATATACATATGAATTAACTAACCGTCTATACTTAGAAGAACCAAAATTCGTATATTATTCTATAATACAAAGCTCTGTATGAGTGGAAACGTGGACGATGTGAACGAAGGAAATTTTTGACTGAGAAAAAACTCAGTACGTGAGAAATAGAAGATTTTGTTTGGATATGAACGAGACAAAGGTCGTAAACGTAGATAAAATTGTTATATGTTATGTCTTACTCCACTTACTTCAAAACGGATAAGGCGTTCTGATAAGTAAATATGTATTGGAATGCATGGAAACAATAGCTTTATCTTCATTGGTTTTCGGTTATTTTTGCTCTCAAATTTCCTTACTTAGAATTACGCTTATCTTTCATATTATAGTTGTATTCTCTTATTAGTATGGTAGCTCCTCAACATATGTTAGTTGAATTGATGATGCATACAAGTTTGAAACCTTGATCTGTAAATAATGTTGCATATGGGCTCAGTATATGGTCAGCAACACAAGGATTCTTCAAAGAGCCAAAGTTGATAGAAAGTTAGTTGGTGACTAATATTAAAATCTGAATGGTGTCCAATTTGGGTCATGTACTTAGAGGAGCAGAATACAAATTACTGCACCTGATCATCCAAGGCAAAATAGAAGGTCGAAGAGGTGTTGGCATGAGGCAAATATCCTGGCTTTGCAATATACATGATTGGACTGGCATCAGGGGCGTTGGAGATCTTTTTCGTAGTATATATTTCATATATGATATATTATTTATAGTTTGGGCATTAATTTACATTGTGGAGGTTTAGAGATATTGTAATTTGTTTTTTCAAACACTGTTTATTCCACTTTATGTAACCGTGCTCCCCTGATGATGAGGTGAAAGCCTTGTAACCGTTAGGACTATACCGTAACATCAAGTGAAATAAACAGTGTTTGATAAAAACAATTACAATATTTCACATATCTTATAAACAATACAAATTACTGCACCTGATCATCCAAGGCAAAATAGAGGGTCGAAGAAGTGTTGGCAGGAGGCAAATCTCCTGGCTCCGCAATATACGTGATTGGACTGGTATAAGAAGCGTCAGGGATCTTTTTCGGGCTGCCGGGGACAAAGATGTCTACTCTCAGGTGACATTCAACGTCGGGGGGACCCAACATGACACTGGGAAGAAGAATGGGTTCAGTAATCCCCTTCAGGTCAGAGCCACTAGAATAGGCAATGAACACGCAGTTTGTCATCGTGAGTATTAGAAATACTACCACACGTGTATAGGCAACAACAATCTGAAACGTCAAGTACATGCGAGGATTATAACCAGACGAACTTTTTACTGAGATTGGTGATTTTGACTAAATTACTAAATTACCAATGAGAATCGAAACCCAGATGTAAAAGCGCGCATGGAAGACAAGCGTCTTACCATCAAGGTCATGGAGTTCATCAAAAAAAAAAAAAACAATATATATTTAAACATATTCGTCTTAAAAAAATCCTGATTAAAAGAGTAATAAAATATTTTAAATTTCCGGTCATTTAAAACAAGAGAATGAAAAAATGCAAAGCCTTAACCGACAATACTAAGAAATTGGTATTCAAGTCAGTCCTTTACACCTTACGTGGTCAACTCTCTTGAAGGAGGGGAGGCAAATATAATAGATGTTATCGTTAACGCATTTTTTCCTCGAGCGAGGCAAATCAATTTAATATCATGTAGTCGACGATTAACACGTTTGTATCCGAATTCTTGCTCCTTTGATCATGCAAAGCGTACCTCTTTTAAAATCCCTTAGAATATTTTTTATTAACTCATTTATGATATTTAACCACTGCAATGTACAATGTTCAATCTAGCGGATTTATTGCCAAAGGGCAGCAATCTCGCCCAATAAACCAGAAAAATTGTTTAGTAATTTTGTTTTGAATGTTGTGTGAAAGTTTACATTAGAGTTTTATATTTAATATTAATTTAACTAAAATATATAAAATAATTCTTTAGTATTAAATTTATTTAGTTTTATTATGCAATAAACCTTTAGCCGAATGTGTTACTATCGGATATCGGAAGATATACAGCACAAAGGTTTCTTTGGAGTTCGTCTTCCCTTTACAAGTTTTCTGCGGTTTTCTTATTTATTTATTTATTTATTTAATAAACGACACAACAGTGTCTTTATATACAAATGAACATGTGACAGGTTATACATTACTTAAAATTATTGACAAATAATACAACTTTATCTTAAACTAACATGAAGATACAAAAAGCAGTAGAATAAATTACAGTCATCGTTTTAAAATTATTTAATAATCTTTGAAAATTTTGTGGGAATTTTTGGATATATATTGAGATATAGAAAACACATGGCCTCATTAGTGGGACGAGATGCAAGTTGCTTTGCAGAATTAAAAGCTTCACACGTGCTGATGCAGGGTTACTCAACTCCAGAGGCAAAATATTGTCCTTAATATTTGGTTTGTATTACGTTATTTATATTAATAAAGGAGAGCACAAAGTTAGTATCTATTTCTAAATATTGTTGTAATATTCTGGCGAATACTATATATACTTATATTAAAAATATCTAAATTGTTGCAAAACTCGTTTCCAAGTCTTTGCATGCGAATTATAGAGGAGTTGATTTTATAGTTAGTATAACAATTTTCGGTATAAAAGGGATTGAGCTGTCTTGTGGATCTAGTGGGGATACGAAATGAAATACTTGCGAGTAAGTGAGGTGCATCAATCACTGAGTGAATGACTTTGTATATCAAATATGTTTTTCTGTACAAATGCATATGCGGGGAAGAACTTTTTCTAATAACTGCCTTCCTATCATTTGGATTCTTTATTATTATTATTATTATAAAGTATTTGTCATATTATTTTTGCACTCGAACGATAGTCAAGTGTAAGCCCCGAATCCAGTCACGAAGATCAATACTAAATACTTATATCTTACCTTAAAATTTGGCGATTTGTATTTTCGCCAAATTTTAAGGTACTTATTAGTTCTGCGCTAAAATGAAGAAATTTAACCACGCGATTTTTACGTACAAAGAAACTGACAAATTTGTGCGAAATTCAAATTTCGATATTATTTTGCCAATAAAAAATATTTGAGATTTAGTGTTTAGGTAACACATCGATCAATAAGTCCCGAAATTAACCAACAGATGGCGCCTCTAATAAAAAAATCCATACCATTCTCAGTTAGTACCAACCTTTAGAAGTTACGTGTTAAACTTTCATGACATTCCGACATTATGGCATTGAGTTACAGTGGTTTTAGTGACGCTACTTTTGCTATTTTCAAAACAATGGAAAAAACCGAATTTCGTGTGTTGATAAAACATTGCTTTTTAATGGGAAAAAATACCGTTCAAACTCAGCGATGGCTTGAACAGTGTTATCCGGACTCTGCTCCGTCGAAAACAACCATTTGTCAGTGGTATGCTGAAATCGAAAATAAATGAGCTACGATTTAAAATATATGAAATGAATATTAGGAAGCAGAAATATGTTGTTTCTATTTATAGACACGTGTGCACCTGCAGCGCTCATGGTCAAAGTTACACGAGTCGTGTAATACGATGCAATTGGTGGAAAATTTAGCGAATCAGAGGCAGGCAGACTGTATATGTATTTGGTCAATCTATGCTTGTGTTTTAAACGTGTCGGTTGTGTACATACAATTTAAATTGTCAATTGTCGTGTATTTCGTGGGTCAATTTACTTTTTTCATTTCTTTTAATTTTTCGTTGAATCCCTTCAAATAATATCTCAGCAAAGAAAAATATTATAGATTCGAGAGAAAAGGAAAATTGTCGAAAAAGTGAATAAACATGTTGGTTCACGTGTTTCGCTCGCGCGTGATTTGGGGATACCCATTACAACTTTGGCTACGATACGAAAAAAGTTTTCCGTTTTGCGTGATTATCTAAATAAAAAATAATTTTCAATTTTTAATTTTTTTTTTCTAGCCCCGAATCTACTTTTTCCCTCCAATTACGTTTTTTTATCAGTCCCTTCAAAAACGTAAAAACGGGGTTTCACTGTAATTCAATTTATTTTTGAAGAAACCGTTTTTGATCAGAAAGAGAATTCAAACGGGTCAAGTAGTAAAATGAATTGCAGAGAGCTTTTACTTCAAGATTCATGATTTTATTTCCAAGTATGAAAAGATGTCGGGCCGGAACAGCACATGCTGACAAGACAATTTATGCGTGACCATCACAAATGATCGCTTCGGACCAACGAAGAATGCTGTTGATAGAACAAGACGTGTTGCTCATTAAAAATAACGAGATGGAGCCAAATATAGTTCGTAGTGAAATCGTTTTGCATTGTGTATAAATCATTTATATAAAAAATATATATATATATATATACTGAAGCAACGGCGCCAAACAATTCTTTTTAAAATAAATTCATTTATAATTGTAATTGATTTAGTTCAGCACTGTTTATTCCACTTTATAAAACGGTATAACCCTACCAGTTTCAAAGTTTTCACCTCATAATCCGGGGAGAACAAAAAAGTATTGTTGAAACCGGTAGGATTATACCTTGAAACCGGTAGGGTTATACATTGAAACCGGTAGGGTTATACCTTAAAACCGGTAGGGTTATACCTTAAAACCGGTAGGGTTACACCGTTACATAAAGTGAACTAAACAAATTACAATGTCTTTAAACCTCAGTTTGAGTGATCTTTGGACACTAAGTGGCGCTAGAAAAATAAATGTAAATATTAATGTAAAGCAGTAGTCACTATATTGGTGGGGTGTATCTCGGCCTGGAGGATGTTATGAGATGAGCCCAGACCTTTTGATAGGTTTTATTTTAAATGTATTTTTTACTATTTATCTTGAGAAATGTGTGCGATTTATTTATTTATTATTACACATGACAAGAAATATACATAATTTGTGAAAAAACAACAGGTAATTTAATTTGGACATAAAATTTTAATGGATCTGGGTTTGTTGCCTTTCATTTGTCGTATTCCCAGTAAACTAGGCTTTTACCTGTATCTCACTGAGGATATTTAGCATGAAAAAATAAATCGATACTTCTTTTCGATTTTTGATTACACAAAAACAAAACCCCGTTGCACGTTCTCGTCAACCTGACAAACAGGGACACCTCAATTACAACTGGAAACATCATGCGAAATCAAACTCCTTACACATCATCACTCCAGAAAGACCAAAAATATTTATTTTGGAATGTATTTATATATAGTATGTACAAACTATATTGCTATCAATAAATCTATATGTATTTATTTAAAATGGTAGTCACATTGACTGACAGGTAAAGCACAATCGAACATAATTGTTGGGCAATATAATGAGATCAAATACGAGATACGAAACAAAGTAATCACAAATTTGAATGGAATCGCACTCTGATTCCACTCGACCATGTGGTGTGACCGAAACTCGATAATTTAACTGTAAAAGGTGAGCGCAAGTGTAACAACAGTCAGTCAGTCAGAAGTAATGGTGAAAGAAGAAAAGGCAGCTTTGTGGAACCTATCGAACAAATTATAGAAAAATGTACCTGTAATAAAATCACTTTGGAATGAAGTTTCAAGTCACCCGACATCAAATGTGAAATTCCAGTGAATTTTCCACTGTTTAATCCAGTGTGAACACAATGGGAACACACCTTCTACATTTGTCTACCGTACTAATTCCACACAAAGGATTGTGGATTGATTGGAAGGAATAAATCAATATTGCCAAACTGCTTTAATGTGGATATATACCAGCGGATACTTACACATAGTATCAAGTATTTATTTACTATGTTTCTGTGCATTCAACCTAACACATATTATTCAACATGTTGGTAATGTCAAATTAAAATTAGGAGCTATTTTATATTATATATTTTTTAAATCAAATTCCGCTCAATTTTAATGAAAACCAGCGTCATTATCAACGAGAGTTGATTTCTATTCTATTAATATTATCATTGACGCTCACAGTAAAGAACACACAAAAGCTCCAGACCGCCCAAAGGAGCATGGAGAGATGTAGCATATGTAGGGATGTAATAAAAGAGACCGCAAATGAAACACCTGGATTCGCAACAAAACAATGATAGAAGACGTAATAAAGGTGTGGCACAGGGCACTTGACGTTGCTGTCATCGTACATGACTATATAAGCCAATTTGTGATAGGTATATCCTGTTGCGTATAGGGTAAGGAATTTCACTACTTGTAGCTTGTCTGCGTCTTGTTCTCCATTGGGTCCCTAATAGCTAGCAACACTTTTACGCCATGTGGTTCTATCGGCTGCTGTTTGCTTCCAGTCGTGATAAGTATTTATTTATTCTACTCCAGAAATTAAAAAACTAATCATTTTTTTGTTTTTTGCATATTCTTCAAGTTTAGACCTTTAATAATGTGTTCTCAAAAGGAAATTAAAATTCTCTATATTTACAAACTTATAGCTATAAATGAGGCAGCAATTACGCCGCACCGGAATGACTCAGACAATAATCTCAAAACTTTAAATTTTTTGAGATCTACTTTTTTCGACCTGGTCGACATAAAATCTCAATACAAATTCCGCTCAATTTTAACGAAAACCAGCGTCATTATCAACGAGAGTTGATTTCTATCACATTAATATTATCATTGATGCTCACAGTAAAGAACACACAAAAGCTCCAGACCGCACAAAAGAGCAATGGAGAGATGTAGCATATGTAGGGATGTACTAAAAGAGACCGCAAATGAAACACCTGGATTCGCAACAAAACAATGATAGAAGACGTAATAAAGGTGTGCAAGAAAATTAAGTGGCAATGGGCAGGACACGTAGCCAGAATATCATAATCCCGATGGACATCCGAAATAATCCAATAGTATTTAAGAGTCCCATAAAAGACCGAAGGTACGCTGGATGGATGAAATCAGGAAGCATGGCAGCACCACATGGCACCAATGAGCAAAAAATCGAAATATTTAAAGTCAACTTAGGGAGGCCTTCATCCAGCAGTGGATCGACTCAGGTTAACGATGATGATGATGATGAGTATTAGCATTGGCCAAGACAGATGACACGTGTGGTAACTGATCCAATATTCACCATCCCTAGAGTTAGAACATCTTTTGCCCAAAGGCATGCCTATCAGGCCCTAAGAGATACCTTACTCAATAAAGGCAAAAGAGTACGAAAAATTTTAGGCGGTTGAACGGAGCGTGGTTGTTGCTACGACAACATTTTGATTACTAGAGGTGATAACTGAAGGAGGGCTAAGTCGTAATAAAAAATTGAGTTAACTGTGTATTCTTCTTATTCTTGTCGTGCCTTATCAGGTCCCCCCGACGTTGTCAATCACTCTAGCAAAGGCTTCTCTATCTTGCGCAACCCGGAACAGGTCCTCCACACGCCTCATCCCCGTCCAGTCTCTTATATTGCGCAGCCAAGATGTTTGCCTTCTACCAGAACCACGCTGCACCTCGATCTTGCCCATCAGTATCAACTGGAGGATTTCGTACTTCTCTCCACGTAAAATGTGACCCAGATAGGATATCTCGCGGACCTTAATATCTGTCAGCAGCTGTCTACGGCAATTAGCTCTCCTCAAGACCTCCGAATTGGTGATCATATCAGTCCGCGGTATACGAAGCATTCTCCTGTACAACCACATCTCGAACGCTTCCAACCGATTCATAGTATGAACCTTCAGCGTCCATGTGTATTCTTAGAAAGTATAAAAATATAGAAAGTAAAACATGTTTATTGTATATTTTTAGTAAGTGTAAAAATATAGAAAGTAAACATGTTTATTATGTGTTCTTAGTAAGTGTAAAAAGACGATATGAAATATACACTTAACAACTTTCTTCTTGTAAGTTTACGTCCTTTTTTCTTTAGCATGATTTCGTCAATCTTTTCCCTTCCGACATAATTCTTCAGGCAAACAGCCTCTCAGGTAGTCTCAGGACAGAGTCACGTCGTGAAGAGTGCTTTCCTTCTAAAGATCCTTTACAACCCGTCACAATGTGTTTAGCAGTAAAACCATGAAAACTCAACAGAGATTACTGCCAACAGAGGTCGACAACCGTAAACATTAGTCAATTTTTTTTAAATAACAAAAAGTAAGCATGGTTTTTTGTTCAAATAATGAAAAAAATATCTTTGAAGTAAGATAATTTTTTATTGTTTATATAATACCAAATTGAATTTGCATTAGATGCCACTTACTAGTGATGAGTATAATTGAAGGCACAGTGCAAAGTGTGGGGATCCACTTGACGTTGCTGTCACCGTACATGACTATATAAGCCAATTTGTGATAGGTATATCCTGTTGCGTATAGGGTAAGGAATTTCAGTACTTGTAGCTTGTCTGCGTCTTGTTCTCCATTGGGTCCCTAATAGCTAGCAACACTTTTACCCCATGTGGCTCTATCGGCTGCTGTTTGCTTCCAGTTGTGATAAGTATTTATTTATTCTACTCCAGAAATTAAAAAAAAGAGGCAGCAGTTACGCCGCACCGGAATGACTCAGACAATAATCTCAAAACTTTAAACGCGTTTTTCTCGAAACTACTTTTTTCAAACTGGTCGACATAAAATCTCAAGTTCTGTCCAACCGATTGCCTTCATAATAAGTATGAAACTTTGGTAAATGTTTATATATCGTCCCTACCTTGAAAAATTCAAAAATATTTCTTATTATTTAAAAAAAAAATGAAAAAAACGAAAAAAAGGATAAAAAATTATATTTTCTTTCTAAAGCTGCGCCCGCTAGCCAAATATCTAACACTAATTGGCATACCATTCCACACCACAAGACCAGCAATGGGGAATTAACTCGATCATAATACCCCACCACATTGGATCGTTTCGGAACAATCAATTTATTCGATGAAGATAAAATCGATTTCAAAGTACTACTTCTATCTAAAAAAAAATTAATAGTTCAATAGACAAAAACTCTGTAGATAAAAGGTTGCCAACTTCTGTTGAAGAGTACCCGAATCGTGACGTATGACAGTGGATGGGTAACACTAACGCGCCATCATCTTTGATAGACATTTGCATACCGATGGGGTATACATATAAATCGGGGGAGAGACGTGACCCGCGGTCTTCCTGGAGATGGTAAGAGGAAGAAGATTGGAGTAGAAGACAAATGATTGAAGGAGGAAAGAAGAAGAACGGAGGCTGATGATAGCCTTCTGAATAAACAAGTGGAACGCGGAGAATAAACTCCGATAAATCCAAGGGATTACACCCGATGAAGGACACTGTTTTTTAAACAGTGGCGGGTTAAGTACAAATAAAAAGAGATTTATCATTATTTTAATTTCCTTCTTTTAAGTCATTGAGGCACTAGAACATATAAAATGATAGTCAACAATAGTATTATGGTGCCAACTTTGATGTATGGGAGTAGAGCCGAGAAAAAAAACGAATAAATACTATAGAAATGCGTAAAATGAAAAGAATACATGGGGTGACAATGTAAGACAGAATAAGGGGAAAATGAATTAGGGATGAATGTCAACTTAAGGTTAATGTGTCAAGTAAGATGACGAATGACACTCTGAGATGGTTTGGGCATGAGGAACGAATGAATGTAGAAATACTAACTAAACAAATATATAGTGCAAATATGAGTGTAAGCTGTGGTAGAAGAAGATTAAAGTATGGTTGAATAAAGTAAAATATATTTTGAAAAAAGGAAACGTAGAAAATCGTAGAAGTTACATGAGGTGTATGGATATAGAAGAGGCTAAGGATGAATGTTGAGATAGTCAAGTCTGGCACTCTGCCCTCTCTGCCTTCTCCGGTAGAGTATTGACGTAATTGTGTGTATGGATCAAATATAAATACTAAAACAAAAGTCCTCCCTGACTTTTTGGTGTTATAAATAAAATTACTACGCAAATTCAAATATCTTTCACCTCTAAGTCATGTTGCTCATGGGCATAGGACATCGAATAAACCATAGGACATCGAAAGGCAGTTAACACATATGCATTCATTTTTATGGTAAGTTCGAACCTACGTTTTCCAGAGCATGATTTTTTTTAAACTTCTTTTTGGAAGTCGCAAGATACCGTCGCCCTCCATCACCTTTTTTATTTGTGTTACTAATGGATGAAAATCGTGGTAAACCTTCATTCCTTCAGATTCTGAGCCATAATGAATGTAGCACTTAATGAGGAACTAGTCAACTATTTGATTTGATTTTGTAATTTATTTTTATCAAACACTGTTTATTCCACTTTTTTGTGACGGTATACCCCTACCGGTTTCAAGGCTTTCCCCTCATCATTTGACTTTGATATATATAGGAAAAATACTTATTCAGACTCTATAATTCCAGCAACCTAGATTGCTAACCATCCTAACTTCGCCGCCTTTAACTGTATGCTTCATAGATTGCTGTGTCCCATTAACCGACGACAATTTTAAAAAGGAATTAATAACCATAAAAAATTGCAACAAATAATGGCTATCCTGGAAGCCTCATTGATTCACTTTTAAAAAATAAAACAAAAAAGAAACTTATAAAAGATTATACTATATATTTAACGACACCATTGTGATAATTTCTATATAGGAAAGACAGGAAGATCTTTTGAAAAGAGATTTCGTGAACACAAATCCGCCTTAACAAATCCTCTAACTTATTCTGAAATGGCTAATCATTGTCACCGTGAGAATCATACTTTTTCTATCGATGATGCCAAATTGTTACATATCAGTGGTAAAGGAAATAAATTGGACAGATTAGAGACCCTAGAAGTCAGTACACCGTTCGGAACATCTGTTGAACAGTTATTTACCCAAAATCTCTCCGCTCTTGGCCGAAATTGTCCCTTGTCTCCCTCACCCCTCAGCTCCCAACCGTTGAAGCGTGTATATCGGTACTAGTTCGAACAGCATTTAGTCTTGTTTGCGCTCCCCTGAAGATGAGGTGAAAGCCTAGAAACCGGTAGGGTTATACCGTCACAAAAAAGTGGAATAAAATGTTTGATAAAAATAAATTACAATGTCTTTTAACCTCCACAACGTTAATGCCTTAACTATAAACAACGTATTTGATTTGATCTATTTACCTTGCCAGATACCTTCCTCTTGTTCGCCCCCCCTCAACACTTCCAGTTCATCCAAACTACCTTCAACTCTTTTAACAACATGTCCAAAGTATGACAATATTCTCTTTCAGCGTGTCGTTGATAGCCTTCCTGTAACCTGTAGATCCTAAATAATTGACAAATTGATGCGTTTGGGATTCAACTACGAATTAATCAAATAATAGGTTACCGAAATAAAGTCGCTGATATATCTGGATGCATAAAAATGTGATTTGGAATAAATACATGAGAAAAGAAAGAAAGGTCCCAATTTTCAAACCATATATGAGGTCAAACATGACTTATGGAATTAAGTCTAGAACAGACACAACAAAAACAAAAGTGTGCTCAGAACTAATGAAATGAAAATCTTCAGAGCTATTGGAGAGATTGAGTTTAAAAACTTTGGAATCAGAGAAATTTTTAAGTAGAAGACATTGCGAGACGGTATCTGTTGCCTGACTAGTCCACCTACAGTATTAGCTGGGACGACCAAGGTCTGAGTGAATGTGATGGAATACAAGTAGCCTGAACGAGTTGACTTATTTTTGCTAAATAATTAGTGTTAAAATTGTTATCTAGTTATAAGTAGTATGTAGGTGTTAATTATTTCTAAGATCTCATATATTAAGATTGAATAAATAAAATAAAATGATATGTAGGAAAATAAGATTAAGTAAGTTCAAAATTATAACATATAATTAAGATTAGTTAAGTAATAAATTTGTACTATATATAGGTATAGCCTTGACAAATGTTTGTACAATAATTTACTTTGTTTAATAAAAAAAAAAAAAAAGGAAACCACAGAAGGTATTGGCGAAGGTATGTGAAAATAATGGATATCACAAGAGTTCTCAACATCGCAATTCATGAAATACCCGCTGGAAGGCATCCCTTAGGAAGGCCTTCAAAAATATTTAAGGATATCTGGGAGTCTTGAATAAATAATATTTGAAAGATAAAAACGCAAACAAGAAATAATTCTTAATATCAAATCGTAGTTTTACGCTCCACTTTAAGATCAAAGTTTCAAAATAAGATTATCATAGATCATTTCTGGACCTTTAACTTCTTGACCATACGAGTACACCCTTAACAAAAAGGGTCGTGATCCTGATTGGTCATATTTGCTATTTTTATTAGAGTCCATTAATATCATGTCTAGAAAAGATCTTGAGTCAAAGAAAAATGATGGATCACCGTGTTAATCTACACCACGTATCTTGTATAATATTTATGTAGCCCCAAGTCCGCTCTTCATTCATGGACATTAGAAAGTTGAGATTTTCCATCGAAAAGGTTTAGACAAGTCAATTGGGGTTGTTAACTAAAAAAATACCTTACAGACAAATTTTTTTTAAATCAGAAACATTTCTGATGAAAAATCCAACTGGATGTTATAACAAAGGGCCTTATCATATTATGGTAATTGTTTTTTTGTAAATTAAATAATAAATACTGTAATAATTATATGTGAATTATATAAAGTAAGTTTCAACCAATTATTTGTATGACTCCTGCATAATGAAATTACATAGATGGGGCAATCGTCATCCTCCTGTCGTGTAGCTCACATATACAGTCTGCAAATACATATACAGTCTGCCTGCCCTGATTCACTAAATTTTCCACCAATTGCATCGTATTACACGTTTGTATTGTATTTTGTAAATTAAATAATAAATACTGTAATAATTATATGTGAATTATATAAAGTAAGTTTCAATCAATTATTTGTATGACTCCTGCATAATGAAATTACATAGATGGGGCAATCGTCATGTTTCTGTCATGTAGCTCACTCATGATTGAAGAAATAAACATGCTTTTTGGAAGACATTTTAAAACAAAGATGGCATACAGTGAAACCCCGTTTATTATGTTTTTGAAGGGACTGATAAAAAAAAACGTAATTGGAGGGAAAACGTAGATTCTAGGCTAGAAAAAAAAATTTAAATTGAAAATTATTTTTTATTTAGATAATCACGCAAATCGGAAAACTTTTTTCAATCGTTTCGCGATTTTTTATTATCGTAGCCCCAAAGTTGTAATGGGTATCCCCAAATCACGCGCGAGCGAAACACGTGAACCAACATGTTTATTCACTTTTTCGAGAATTTTCGTTTTCTCTTGAATCGATTATATTTTTCTTTGTTGAGACATTATTTGAAGGAATTTAACGAAAATTAAAAAAAAATGTAAATTGACATACGAAATACACGACAATCGACAATTGAAATTGTATGCACACGACCGACACGTTTAAAACACAAGCACAGATTGACCAAATACATATTCAGTCTGCCTGCCTCTGATTCGCTAAATTTTCCACCAATTGCATCGCATTCTACGACTTGTGTAACCTTGACCATGAGCGCTGCAGTTGCAGGTGCACACGTGTCTATAAATAAAAACAACATATTTCTGCTTCCTAATATTAATTTCAAATATTTTAAATCGTCGCGCATTTAATTAAATATGTTTATAGATTGATTTGCATTTTAAATATTTCAAACGTAAATTGCGGGAAATAAAAACGTAAAAGCGGGTACTAAATGTACTAAAATAAAACGGGATTGGAAAAATTGAACGCAAATAGCGGGAAAACGTGAATTCCGGGCACGTAAAAACGGGGTTTCACTGTATACTCGTATGTTATGTCTTAAATACAATATTAAAAGGTTTTTTTTTTTTGTATGGTAATTTAAGTTTTCTATTCTTGATGGTGACCAAGCAATTGAAATATAATTATTTCTAGTAGGAATTTATTTTCAATACAACGATAAGGCTACAACATTACATTTCGTTCAAATAAATTATTATTAAAATAAAAAACAAAAAATAACATAAACCATTAAATAATAAATCAAATACACGAAATATTTTGCCTCGACATTTATACCCCTCGTGATTTATTATTTTTATAAGTGCTATAAATTGTTAAATTAAACCAAATGATTACATAAAATAATATATAATATATACGAGTATATAGATACAATAAATGTTCAAGGTTTTTCTGTATTCTCATAAAGCAATTAAAATAAATAAAATGTGGCCTGTGTGGCATTTTTTTTCGAGTTGTGGTGTTGGAGACGATTACTGAGTATTTCATGGACAGAACGAGGAACAAATGTGTCTATAAGTAGAAGACTAGATGCAAGGTGAACGAACATGCAAAGATGGGTCAATGTGTCTATATTAGAAGAACTTAAATATACTCCGAGTAGGGGTGACTAGATGCAAGGTGAACATGCAAAGATAGGGAAATGTGTCTATACTAGAAGAACTTAATTAGACTCCGAGTAGGGGTGACTAGGTGCAAGGTGAACATGCAAAGATGGGGAAATGTATTTATTATATACTAGAACTTATATAAACTCCGAGTAGGGGTGACTACAAAGATTCAAGGTAAACATTGAGATATTGGGTTTCTTGAACAAAAATAGCACTGAATGTGATTGTTCAAACATCGGGACTACATGCTCTGGACAGGACCTGATTGTTGAGAATGGTAGGACGATCTCTGTTGCTTTCTACTGGAAACAAGTGGCGTAATTGATAATCCAGATATAAAAATGAACGACAAAAACTTACCGTCTCATAGAGGCAAAGATTACGGGTTCCACACATTATTCAGTTATTCGGTCACTTTTTTCGCAGATAAGAGATGTCTTCTTCTAACACGCCCTCAACTCATTTGTTTCGTCAGTGACTCTTCATTTATTCGTTCCACGTCTTCAAACAATTATTAAATAAATATCAATTTATGTACTTAAATATGTAAAATAATATAATGATAGAACCTAACGGGGTGGAAAAAGAAGGGAAAATAATTGGATAACAAAAGACATGCCTAAAGGGGACCTCAATAGGGATGGAAGGATAGATCGGGCTATCCTTGTGATGAGTGCAAACAAAGAACCATCGTAAATCCTGTCACAAAAGGCTTTCATAATATCATGCACAATACAAATATTTGCTGCCATAACAGGATTTGATATCCACAGCATCGTATCCTTTGGGGAAGTTCAGTCGTTCATATGTGCAGGAAAACATATTTTCTTTTTAAATTGTTAAAAATGATTTTGCCTACATTGAACAATATAATAATACAATGTCAATTTACAAAGCGCCGTTTAGAAAGCAGACTCTCCTCGAGGGTGCTTTAACTTGGAATTCGAACCCATTATTATTGACATTAAAAATATTGCAAAATAAATATATCTTAGTTGAGTCTTAGGATTTTAGACAGGTGGTCGCTACAGCCATTAAATTAGGTACTTTCCCGCATCTGAATATGTTTAGAACATATTTGGTAAGAAAACCGCAGAAAGCTTACCATGGGAGGATGAACTGCCCATAAACCTATAGGGTCTTTCAAATTGAGCGGTTTTTTAAATTCTATCTATCTAATATCTATTTTTTTAATATTTTAATTCTTGAATAAAACACACAATTTGCTTTGATTTAAAAAAAAACTTTTTATTGTTCATTGAAGTAGAATGTATGACATTTAAACACAAAAAAACAATATCCACCAAATGTCCACCTCTTGCAGCTCCAAAGATGTTCACTCTTTTATCAAAAATTTCGATGACATTTAGGCATAATTGCGGTTTTAACTCACCGTTAACGCGAATTATTTCGTCTTTCAGCTCAGGAATTAATCGAGGGTCATTCTTATAGGGCTGGATGTTCACGTAACTTCAGAGAAAATAGTCCAACGGTTTCAAATCACATGATCTTGGTGGCCAATTAACATCACCGTTTCCGGAGATTACAATACATAAAATAATTCAACAATTTGAACGCGTTGTTATATTATATACGACTCCATTTTTGGAAATTTCCTTCCTACATTACACTTCTCAAATGTCACAAGACCCAGGCAAATTCGCGACGCAATCTGTGTTTTATCCAAGAATCTAAAAAATCGTTCAATTTGAAAGACCCTTTAGATATTCCGATATGTGATAGTAATACACTTGAATTTACGTGGAGTGTAGTGTATGGGTGTTAAAAAAACAAGGTATTTAAAATAGGCACAGTGATCTGGGTTTATTGCCTTTTATTTGTTGAATCCCCAGTACACTATGTTTTTGCCTATATTTTACTGAGGACATAACATTTACTGTATATTTGTTTTGTTAATCTTTCTTTATTCATCTGTTCCACATGCCCAAACCAATTCAGTTTGATTTTCTTCATCTTACTCATGACACCAGTCTTAAATTTACTTCGTATCCCCACTAGATCAACAAGACAGCTCAATCCCTTTTATACCGAAAATTGCTATGCTAATTATAAAATCAACTCCTCTATAATTCGTATACAAAGACTTGGAAACGAGTTTTTCAACCATTTAGATATTTTTAATATAAGTATATATAGTATTCGCCAGAATATCACAACAATATTTCGAAATAGCTACTAACTTTGTGCTCTCCTTTATTAATATAAATAACGTAATATAAACAAAAGATTAAGGACAATACTTTGCCTCTGGAGTTGAATAACCCTGCATCAACATGTATGAAGCTTTTAAATCTGCAAAGCAACTTGCCTCTCGTTCTACTAATGAGGCCATGTGTTTTCTATATCTCAATATCTATCCATAAAATTCCCACAAAATTCTCAAAGATTATGAAATAATTTTAAAACGACGACTGTAATTTATTATTACTACTGCTTTTTGTATCTTCACGTTAGTTTAATATAAAGTTGTATTTGTCAATAATTTTAAGTACGTGTATAACCTGTCACATATTCATTTGTATTATATATAAAGACACTGTTGTGTCGTTAATTAAATAAATAAAATTCATCCCTAATTATGTCATTCCGTATTCTACCACACATGTTCACCCAATTTGTTATTCTAAGTACATAAAATTTTACAACATTAATTCGACTCTCTTATATTTTTCCATGTCCACGTTTTACTTTCATAAACCAAAGTTGGAACTAAAATACTATTGTGGACATCATCTTAACAGATTTTGGTACTGTCGGATTCGAGTACATATGTTTAAGTACCCAATCGACTTTGTTAGGATCCTTTGTATTTTATTTATCGATAAGAACTGGGAGTCGAACCCTAAACCATCAGGTGAAAGTCAAGAATCTTGCCGACTAGGCCACAGAGGTCACCATATGATACAAAGAATATCAATAACTCGTTTTCACCATTCGTGAAAGAATTCAAAACATCTAGAGCAATATATTAATGATATACACAGAATTTTTAAAACGTCTATTGATTAGCATTTTTTGCATACACGACATGAGAAATATTTTTTAATATTCAAACAAGTTGAAAATGTAAATTAAACTAGTTTATGCACAGCAATTATATTATTTTCTATTGACCTGAGTTTTCTATCCATCGATTTATTGGAATTTATACTGTCGATAAATTTATTCTAATTTATTCCGCGATAAAACGATCCGCCCTACAGATCAATACCGATCAATCAAAATGTTATTTTTTTATAGTTTCGCCTTTCGGCGGTTTTAAGATATTATTACAGGATTTTTTTAAATTACTATCTTTTGTGGCTAAGCCTCTTTAATGTCGATTTTTATTTTTAAAGATTATTTAGTTTTAATTTAATCATCACATTTAAAGTTCTTTTAAAACAATAACACGACCACTCAATGGGTTAAATTCCAATGAATACAGAAATAATATGGGTTAACCCTTCCTTCCCTGTGATGTGTAACTAGTATGTGCTTCTAAAAACTTTAATATCTCTATAAATATAATGAATACAGGGTTCAGATTTTAGGTATTCCTCCGTAATACATTTACGCATTGAATGAAAAAAATAATATTAATAATAATTAGCACTTATCGGCCACATCAGATATTTTGTGAAAATCGGGAATAAATTCACAAATACAATCAAACGTGTGCCAGTGTGTGACGCAGGTATATTCATTCTAAAAACCCACTATGGGTGACGAAGCGACGCTATTCACATCTCACTCATTCTACGTCGGTATATGGGAACGCAAGAAATTGAATCTCAGTTCGCTCGCTTCTTTCGCTCAGTAGCCAGCGTGCTTTCGTTCGAGGTGGTCGTTCTGCCCGTTTGGTGAACGTCGTCCAATGTTTTTTTTCATGTTTTCAGCAATTAAATTTCAATTATTATCATTTTTGACTTCAAATTAAATTAATTTAAGCGATTGGCTATGAATAATCTTACTTTTCCGATTTTAAATCGCTCATTTTTACATATGTATTGGTGTGTATTGAACACACAGCACCGGAACGGGCGGATTATTTTAGCATAGGAAGGGAAAGGTTCAACATGTTGAACGGGTGGCTGAAGAAAGATTGACTAAACAAATTTATAGTGAAAGCATACGTGAGAGTCGTGGAAATATCCATGCGGTAATGCACTAGGCTTCTGTGCGGAATGTCGTCGATTCGAAACCCGCGCTGAGATACTCCCCTCGAATGATACAGGTATTTTTTTCCGACAAGTATTGTCGGAAAAAAATACCCGTACCATTCGAGGGTATAAAGATATCACCTCGAGGGTATAAGGATACCTATGACTTCGGTCATATCTATTATTTAAAAAAGAGAGGGGAAAACATGTCGGTGTGCTCCGATCGTCTTCCTTCGGTGTGACATCGGATCCAGTATTGCGGTGTGACCGGTGAGTTTGCTGGTGTGCAACGGATCACTCACTTAAAAAAATATCCACAATAACATCGATTTCCAATTGAATTGACAATGGAATGGCGAGGGGATTCTCGACTACGAGGCACAGCAACGAAAGAGCGAATGACGATCGTGGAAAAAGATTTGCGAGAAAAGTATGGTTGAACCATTTAAATAAAATTTTTAAAGAAGGAAATGTAAGGAGTAAGAAAATTGAACCTTATGAGAAGATATATAAATGTGGAGGCGAAGGAAGTAAGTATTTCGTGATGAAGTATCTGGTTATATGTATCTGATATATATGAAGTATCTGGTTACCACAAACGGGAAATGAAGTGATTTTTTTTTAAATACTGTTTTAAAAAATGTACTTTTTGAGATCACGTTTAATGAGATACGCCGAAAACAACAAATTCTGATGTCATACAAGCTCTGAGTTCACTTAAAATATCAAAATTATAGCAATTATTATATTAATCCTCACTACGTGTGTTCATTTATGTTATTATATACAATTCAGGATAAATTACGTCTGATGATAGCCTCGGAATGGGAAGTAGAAACATGTGTAACGGGGATTAATGTAATTAGTCGAATTACAAAGTAATTAATTGTTAAGGATCTTTTTTGCTCTGTCATAATTTTACATAGTATCATACTTAGATTCCTCTTTTGTATTTCCACACCATCATCATCATCTGTGAGATCTTCATCAATTTCCACACCATCATCCTCATCTGTGATATCTTTATCAATTTCCACACCATCATCATCATCTGTGAGATCTTCATCAATTTCATGTCCCAAATACTTGACCTGGTTCGTTAGAGGAAGTTCAATGCTGACTTGGTATAACCAAGTATATTCAAAAGGGCTGGGAATGAAGTCTCTCGTCTTCGCAATATTCATGTATGGCGCGGAGACTAGCACTGAGAATAAGCGAGAGACGTAGAATAGATGCATTTAAAATGTGGTGCTGGAGTATGTTACGAATTCCTTCAACAGCAAAGCGAACTAACGCTTCCATTCTCGAAGAACTGATAATCACCGTTAGATTATCGACAATATGCCTTCGACGAGTCCTCCGATTATTAGGGCACATTGCACGTAGCTAAGGAGACAGTTTGGATAGGTTTGTGGTACTGGAGGTGTGGAAGAACGACACACAAGAGAAAGAATCCCAATACGCTGGACTGACCAAGTGAGAGATACAACTGGACTACCCTTAACAACTGCCCTTCAAGCCGCAGAGTTCAAGGATGAATGGAGTGGAGTTGTCAGAGGCAATCGTGGAGGTCGCGATGCACAGTCATGAGCTACACGACAGGGTAATGATGAATTTAAATAAGAAAAAAAATCTTCTTCGTCTCTCTTTTTAAACCTGCGGTATCGTTAAACTATGTGACAGAACAAAGTTAACAAGCTACGACACAATTTCACCATGGTAAAACGAATAACCAAGTCCCAATTCCTATATTGGAAAAGAGTAAATAAGGGAGTTGCTCATGTCGTTGTCGACTGTTTGCAGAATACCGGCAGAACGTAGTTTCTGCGACCCCCAACTGTGAATATTGTTTGCATTGTGACCACGTCCACATTTCTCTGTCAGATCATAGTGCACGAGGATATTAATATACTCATAAAGGGATATTAATATCGTTAACTAAAATAGGATGATTATCAAAACGGCTGCATGTTTGGATTTTGAAGAATTATTTGAGTGAGTATTATTCAAAACAGTGGAAATTATTATCTTGCTTTATTAACCCTCCCTTCCCTGTGATGTGTAACTAGTACACATTGGTTCTAAAAACTTTAATATCTCTATAAATATAATAAATACTGGGTTCAGATTTTAGGTATTCCTCCGTAATACATTTACGCATTGAATGAAAAAAAAATATTAATAATAATTAGCACTTATCGGCCACAACAGAGAGATATTTTGTGAAAATCGGGAATAAATTCACCAATACAATCAAACGTGCGCCAGTGTGTAACGTAGTTTATTCATTCTAAAAACCACTATGCGTGAGGAAGCGACGCTATTCACGTCTCACTCTACTTCTGTATATGGGAACGCAAGAAATAGAATCTCAGTTTGCAGTTGTGTTTCTTCCTTCGAGGTATATATAACACACACAGTGTTCGTCTCAGGTCTCAATCGCTCTATCGCATTCATCTAAGGTGGTCTTTTTGCCCGTTTTGTAAACGTGAGTCGATGTTTTTTTCATGTTTTCAGCAAATAAATTATTATCACTTTTGACTTCAAATTAAATTAATTTAAGCGATTGGCTATGAATATTCTTATTTTTTCGATTTTAAATCGCTCATTTTACATGTGTATTGAATACACATCACCGGAACGGGCGGATTTTTTTAGCAAAGGAAGGGAAAGGTTAAACACGAGGAATAGTTAAAATAAAACAGTCTGAATAAAAGCAGTCCGGAAGTGAGTCCAGGAATCAAGGAATTACAAGGAACAAATTAATGACTTTCTTTTCTTGAAAACGTGTTATATTAACATTTAATCAATTGAAACCAAAAGAAGTATCTCTATATATCAATTCGTATCTAACAATAATAACATCATTCAAAGCACAAACCATATTATCTCGGTTTTGGGTGAAAATTAATTGTTACTTCCTTTTTATAATCGTTAATATGAACTTTTGACATCTTTCTGGTTGGCTGGAGGAGATTACTGGATGGTAATAGGACCACCAGGTTGTTCTGTTTTACAAAAAAAGTGTAATACAATACAATATAAAATTAACACACTCGGCTTTAGGTGTAGTAAAGGGTGTGTGTGTGTACTGTTCACATGATGTGCATGGCCGCGTGGTAACACGTTGGAATTCCACGAAGAAGTTTGCTGGTTCGAACCCCGCGAACCTTTAACTTCAATCATATATGTACATTCTTTAAAAAACAGGAAAAAACATGCCAGTGTACTCCTATCGTCTCACTTCAGGTGTGCCATCGGATCCAGTAGAACGGTGTAGCCGGTGAGTTTGCTGGTGTGCAGCGGTTCACTCATTTAAAGAGGAGAAAAAGGACAAAAGAAAAGACTCCATGACACAGCTTTGCTTCTAAACTGTATTGACGTTGATCCTCGACTACGAAGCCCAAGACCTCTCAAAAAGTGCTTCTTAGAACTGCCCCACCACCCATATACCTCACACGTTGAGATAAGTAAAGATCGACCAAATTGAAATTTACTCGAATAAACGAACGTAAACCAAAAATATAGATCATCTATAATACTTTGACTGTTGCAATAACAAAATAAACACGTAAAATTGATAAAAAAAAACTGTTATCTACTAAAACCAATCAAGAAATAGATTATTGTGCATAATTTGGATTCAAATCATCACCCATATATCTAACACGTTGAGACAGATAAAGATAGACAAAATTTTAATTTACTCGAATAAATTAACGTAAACCAAAAATTTATGGTAGATCATCAATAATACATTGACAGTTGCAATAACAAAATAAACACGTAAAATTGATAAAAAAAAACACTGTTATCGACTAAAACCAATCAAGAAATGGATTATTGTGCATAATTTGGATTCAAATCATCACCCATATATCTAACACGTTGAGATAGATAAAGATCGACCAAATTAAAATTTACTCGAATAAATTAACGTAAACCAAAAATATATGGTAGATCATCAATAATACATTGACAGTTGCAATAATAAAATAAACACGTAAAATTGATAAAAAAAACTGTTATCTACTAAAACCAATCAAGAAATAGATTATTGTGCATTATTTGGATTCAAATCATCACCCATATATCTAACACGTTGAGATACTCGTAGATAAAGATCGACCAAATTGAAATTTACTCGAATAAATTAACGTAAACGAAAAATATACGGTAGATCATCAATAATACTTTGAATGTTGCAATAACAAAATAAACACGTAAAATTGATTAAAAAAAACACTGTTATCGACGAAAACCAATCAAAAAATGGATTATTGTGCATAATTTGGATTCAAATTCGTCATATCTGCGGGCATTGAATCATAGATTCGAAGAACACAAGCACTTGATTCAATTCAAACAACAATCAAAAATATTAATCCGATAAAAAGTAGACCTTGTAATGGTATTCGATAAACACGTGTTTCCAATGCATAAGTGAACTGACATGATTTTTTTTTCTATCCAAATCTCCTGTCATATAATCTCTCTCTTGACAACCTATGTGACCTCGTTGACAAGACGCTCTAACAGGGAGTTTGGTTTCGATACGCGATGGTACCAGACAAACTCTTACTAGACTGTGATTTTTTTTTAAAGAATAATCAATTTCTTAATTGGTGATTTTCAGAGTTTTCACGTGTTTATTCTATAATATTATTACAATAGTCATATTATAACCCTATTTTAATAATATTGCATAATATTAAATACTATATATTAACGACCTTTATTTTTGGTGAACGTTGGTTTTCTCGAGTAATATTTTAATTGGGTCGATCTTTGTCCGCCTCAAAGTGCTAGGATCGATCATTGTCTGCCTAGTACCACTTAGATATTTGAGTGACGTGAGCAGCTTTAGGAAGCTCTTGAAAACAACCCTTTTTGGGAGGTCTTGTATGATTATACGAGTATACGAATACTACACACATACGAGACACAATGTATGATTATACTACCAAAATGTATGATTATATACGAATACTATAAATACACACTACAAAATGTATGATAATACTACCAAAATGTTTGATTATACTACCAAAATGTGTGATTATACTACCAAAATGTATGATTATATACGAATACTATAAACACTCACTACAAAATGTATGATTATACTACCAAAATGTATGATTATACTACCAAAATGTATGATTATACTGCCAAAATGTATGATTATATACGAATACTATAAACACACTACAAAATGTATGATTATACTACCAAAATGTTAGATTACACTTCCAAAATGTATGATTATACTACCAAAATGCGAATACTATAAACACAAACTATAAAATGTATGATACCTACCAAAATGAATGATTATATACGAATACTATACACACACACTAAAAAATGTATGAGTATACTACCAAAATGTATGATTATAAACGAATAATATACACACACACTACAAAATGTATGAATATACTACCAAAATGTATGATTATATACGAATACTATACACAAACACTACAAAATGTACGAATATACTACCAAAATGTATGATTATATACGAATACTATACACACACACTACAGAATGTATGAGCATACTACCAAAATGTATGATTATACTACCAAAATGTATGATTATATACGAATACTATACACACACACTAAAAAAAGTATAATATGATTATATACGAATACTACACACATACACTACACTACACCTAAAGCCAAATGTGTTACTATCACATATCAGAATATCTATAAAGGTTTCTTTTTAGATCGTCTTCCCTGGGTAATTTTTCTGCGATATTCTTACGATATGTTTTTTAAACATATGCAAACGCAAGGAAGTTCTTAATCTAATGGCCGCAGCCAATACCTTCCCATCCTAACACACAGCTTGTTTTATTTTGTAATATAATGAATCTGTCAATAATAGTGGTTTAGAGTCTCGAGTAAGTGTCTCTTGAAAAGAGTCTGCCCTCTAAACGACGCTATATAAATTGACCTTTTATTATTATTATTCTAGATGCTATTGAACTTTTTATTGCAAATGATAAATTGATTTTCGATTAAAAAAAGTAACACAAATATAATCATGGACGGCAGACTATATAACGTTAAAGATAATAATTAAAAAATCCTGAAATGAGTTGCATAGACTTTATTTTTCTCCTTAAGACGGCCGTTCGGATTTCTAGACCCTCGCAACGAATCATTTACTCTTTATTGTGAAATTTGAAAAAAACGGAAATCGAACCGGTGATACCCAGTTTGAAAAACGCATCTTACCAACTAGGACACGAAGGTCATCAAATTTCTAACTTTTTGTAATAGAGATCAGATTATTTAACCATTACAAGTTTAACACGACCGAACTTTGATAAAATCATCGATAGGCAATGTACGAGTATAATTGCAGAAAACAACTGCTGGGAATAGTTCCAGAGGTCTGAACAACTTCCAGAATTCGAGAGTATTATTGTCTGTATAATTACATTTTGTATCCACAACCGACAATCAAACAGATATGGAAACTGGAACGGTTCTAGAATTCAATGACGATATATATTTTAATTAGAGTTCAAACTTGCTACATATATAGCGTCACGTTAATTCACTATCGGAGTAAGTAAAGAGTATTCTTTCCTACATTATATTAAACCCCTCTACAAATTCTGAGATAAATTTATTTTTTATGAAATAAATGTTACACGTAAATGTACAAGTCATATAGTAAAATAAAGATGACACTTGTTTCATTATCAAATTAATTGCATGAGATATTGAGTACCTATACCTTAAAGTCACATGTTGACTAGCTATATCTAAAAGTAAGATGTTCAAAAAGCCTATATCTAAAATCAGATATTGAGTTTATATATTGTATATAAAAACCAGATATTAAGTGGCTATATCTAGAAGTCAGATGTTAAGTGGCTACACATAAAAGTCAGATATTTAGTGTCTGTATCTAAAATCAGATGTTGAATGCCTATATATAAAAGCTAGATGTTGAGTTGCTATACCTAAAAACCGGATGTTAACTGGCTATACATAAAAGTCAGATGTTAAGTGGCTATACCAAAAATTCAGGTGTTGAGTGCTTATATCTAAAAATTAGATGTTGAGTGCCTAAATAAATACAGACGTTGAGTGCCTATACCCAAACATTTGATGTTGAGTGCCTATACCCAAAAGTTTGATGTTGAGTGGATATATCTAATGGATGTTAAGTGTTTATATCTAAAATACCTGAAAAATCTGTTGACAGGCTATGCCAAAAAAAATTATGTTGAATGGCAATATCTAAAAGATTATGAAATTTAGGTTTTAATTAGTTACTTATAAACTTTAAATTGATAATTAAATAAAATAAAATAAATCAATCATGGCACAAATCCCATTTAAAAAAAGCCTTTTTAAAAAAAATCACTATTAACTTGTGCTTTCCATTATGTTCGACTTCCATGGTCAAGTTGGTAAGACGTCTATGTTCCATCCCGCGTGTATTTTTTATGCGCAATATTTTTTAAAAAAGGATTCAGCCTGGTTTCCACTTAAGATCTCTTTAACACCACTCTCGTTGGTTGTAAGAGATTACCGCATACCAATAAGCTCAATGTGTTGTACTGATGTTCAATGAAAGTGTAATACAATACAATATGCAACAAGTCGTACAGGGTCTCTCGGCCAGGAAGACAGAATATCAATCATAATTTATGAAAGCCCAAAATAAATTTAACATAGCTGCAGGAAACACGCAACCTGGAATGACAACATTCTTAAATTATACTTCGAACCGACCCTGACTAGAGCTATACAAGCTTAGAATGGACGTAATTATGCAAAAATAACCCAACCTAAAAACACATGTTTTTTTTTGTTTTATTTGAAATCTAGTATGGACATTGTATGGATATTCATGCGACTTGGACTATTTACAAGTTTAAATTGAAGCAGTTGTTCTTGCCGAGATGAATTAAATAAATTATTGTACATTAATATTGTCCTCAGTGATATACAGGCAAAAGCCTAGTTTACTGTGAACACGACAAATGAAAGGCAACAAAACCAGATGCATTAAAATTGTGTGTCCAAATTAAATTACCTGTTTTTTCGCAAATTATGTATATTTCTTGTCAAGTGTAAAATAAATAAAAATAAAATGAAATATTGTGCCGAGTCCATCTTATGCTGCTTACAAGTCAATGTTACATATATGCCATCACGCCGTCTCCCTGTTGGGGTAGGCAAAGTGGATAGAGTGCCAAAATTTCCTGTCGCGACAAACACCTTTCACCTTTTTTACATCCATACACCTTCTCATACAGTTCCTACAATTTCTCTGACTTTTTACATTTCCTTCTTTCAAAATATCATACACTTGATCAAACCAAACTTGTTTTTCCTTTACTACGACTTCTACTCACATTTGCACTGTATATTTAGTTTGTTAATCTATCAATTATGATTTTTTTAATACTTCTTTAAAAAAAAATCAAAATGTTATTTGAAAGTTTAAATTATTAAAGCATAGATCATTTATATCTATGTAATAATATCGAGTCTGTTAAATGGATATGTTATGGTTAAATTATGGCTTTTTTTCTATACATGGCCCTACAAAGTGGCAAGAATTTTCTATACATGGCCATACAAAGTGGCAAGATATTTCTATACATGGCCATACAAAGTGGCAAGATATTTCTATACATGCCCATACAAAGTGGCAAGTGGTAAGATATTTCTATACAAACCCATATAAAGTGGCAAGATATTTCTATACATGCCCATACAAAGTGGCAAGATATTTCTATACATATCCATACAAAATGGCAAATTATTTCTATACATGCCCATACAAAGTGGCAAGATATTTCTATACATGCCCATACAAAGTGGCAAGTGGTAAGATATTTCTATACAAACCCATATAAAGTGGCAAGATATTTCTATACATGCCCATACAAAGTGGCAAGATATTTCTATACATATCCATACAAAATGGCAAATTATTTCTATACATGCCCATACAAAGTGGCAAGATATTTTTATACATGCCCATACAAAGTGGCAAGTGGTAAGATATTTCTATACATACCCATATAAAGTGGCAAGATATTTCTATACATGCCCATACAAAGTGGCAAGATATTTCTATACATGCCCATACAAAATGGCAAGATATTTCTATACATGCCCATACAAAGTGGCAAGATATTTCTATACATGCCCATACAAATTGGCAAGATATTTCTATACATGCCCATACAAAGTGGCAAGATATTTCTATACATGCCCATACAAAGTGGTAAGATATTTTTATACATGCCCATACAAAGTGGCAAGTGATAAGATATTTCTATACATGCCCATACAAGGTGGCAAGATATTTCTATACATGCCCATACAAAATGGCAAGATATTTCTATACATGCCCATACACAGTGGAAAGATATTTCGTTAATTATCTTAGAACAGGTAAAATGTGCGGTGGGTCTTTTTTGCACAATTTTACATCCAAATCGTCCCAATATCCATTACACATAGAATATGGTACTGAAATTATACCAATTTTAGTTATCTCTAAGCTTAGCGTTATTAGATTTCATTTAATAGCATTTTAAAACCCATTTCTATCCTTTCCAGTTATAATCACAGTTCTCGGAAAATTTAAATTAAGCGCAAATTTTCAAAGCTAGGAGCAGAAATTAATTTAGTTGAAATAAAAGGTTTTTTAGAAGCATATTGACAAACACTGTTTGACAATACTACAATACTCGTATAAAATAAAACATTTCAATGATTTTTTTTCCTAACGAACTTTGTACCGAAATATTTCGAATATTATATTTATATTTTATTGTATACAGTACAACCTGGTAAATTAATTATTATAAAGCAATATCTTCGAACCAACTAGAAAAGTGTTAAACAAACCTCAAGCGAAAACCAGACAGGAACCCTTTTTTAATAAAACTTGGTTCTAACGAATCCTTATCGAACCAGCAACCCCTGGGTTAGAAGACTATACTAACTAGGCTAGAGAGGTATTTGTCATAAGTTTTTTTCATGTAAAAAAATATGTGCTTATTTGATATGTTTCCTACTAAACTCGTTCGAGGAGTTGTGAGCCGTCCAGCATTACTACAAAGATTAGCGTTAAATGTTCCTAACAATTACACTAGACTGCGCCGGCAAGAACTGTTCTCAATAACATACGCAAGAACGGGTCTTCGAGCCGCTATGCCTGTTGGAAGGGCCTTAACTCTTCTGAACGGGACTGCTTCGGATATTGACATATTTCATATCACATTACCAAAAGCAAAAGTAAATTTTCTTCTTAGATTGAGCGCGTTAGAAAGGACTCATTAACATACTTAAGTGACTGAATATATGTGTATCATATGTTTGTGTGTATATACTCGTTTGTATGCATATGCATTATTTTTTATTTTATATAATTTTTTTCTATGTAATTTTTCTTCTTTTTTAATGTCTTGTATTTTTCAAAGTAACTGGGCTAAGCCTGTTTTGAAAAAATAAATAAATAAACACAGGAAAGTTTAGAAATTTACGAAGCGTGTAAAATTTACAAATCACGATAAATCTATTTTCAAAAACTACGAAACGACATTTTATCACAATGATTTGCGACAGACCATAAGAATCATCTCCGACGACCATAACCTAATTGGTAAGATGACTGTCTTACAATACTGAGGTTGAGGGTTCGGTTTTTGACCTTAGAATTCCATATTTTAATAGATAAAATCCAAAGTTCCGATTGCAAAGTGATAAAAGTTCCAAGGCGATCCGCAGGTTTAATCCGCTCCTGTTTTCGTTTGGCTGTTTTATATAGCGTTAATTTCGTATTTCTTTATAGCGCTATAAAAAATATGATAAATAGCATAAAATTTACCGAAAAATATAAATTCAGATGTAAGGGTAAAAATTAGTAGAAAAGTAAATCCACCAGAAATCGAACCTTAGGGTGCAAGCTAGCTTAGCGTGAATTTTAACCGACCACGGCCGACGACAGCTAGCAGCTGGATTGAAAACAGACTGTTGTCAAGAAATTTGAGAATCAAAAGCGCAACTCCCGAATTGGAAGACAGGTGTCGGTACCACTTAGGTTACAGGTGTCATCAACTTGTTTTGAAAGTCTTTAACTTGAACAAAAAGTAGAAAAGGAAAAGGAAGACCTAAAGTATAAGCTAGATATCATAGAAATGACAGGACGTACTTAACAGTTGACGCAAGCAGAATGATGATGATGATCAACGATTGTTTCATCCCGAAATAAACATCAACATGTCGAAATATCAAATAATATAAAAAATAAATAAAGAAATTCGAATTCGCGTCAAGTTTTATTTTGACTATTATGCATAATCACATCCTTGATGGTACGTGCTTGTCTCTTTGCTAACTCCAGCATTTATATAATTCGTTAATCAGATTCTGCATGTGTTTACAGCCTCTTTTATATTTCGCACCTTCAATCAATTTATCTCTTAATCAGTTTTGATTTATGGTTCCAGGAAACAACTCGGCTACCTTGAATACAGAAATAATCCTATGATATAGTCATTTACATACGAATTGTAAAAAATCTAGTTATCAGTCTATCTGTAGATAGACAACGTACAATATATGCTTAAGCATACAGTATTGATATATCAAATTTGAAGTTACAGAGAAAGGTGATGTCCAAAGATTCGTCGTATTGTCTTTCTTGGCCTTCAACACCTCTTTAACCCTACCTCCCCTGTGATGTGTAACTAGTACACATTGCTTCTAAAAACTTTAATATCTCTATAAATATTATAAATACTGGGTTCAGATTTTAGGTATTCCTCCGTAATACATTTACGCATTGAATGAAAAAATAATATTAATAATAATTAGCACTTATCGGCCACATCAGAGATACGAGTATTTTGTGAAAATCGGGAATAAATTCACCAATACAATCAAACGTGTGCCAGTATGTGTATTTATTTGTAGGTATATTTATTCTAAAAAACTGCCATGGGTGAGAAAGCGACGCTATTCACGTCTCACTCTCACTCTACTTCGGTTTATGGGAACGCAAAAAATAGAATCTCAGTTCGGTCGCTCTCTCTTTTTAGTAGCCAACCGGCTTTCGTTCGAGGTGGTTGCTCCGTCCGTTTTGTGAACGTCGGCCGATGTTTTTTTCATGTTTTCAGCAATTAAATTTCAATTATTATCACTTTTGACTTCAATTTTAATTAATTTAAGCGATTGGCTATGAATATTCTTATTTTTTCGATTTTAAATCGCTCTTTTTTACATGTGTATTGAATACACAGCACCGGAACGCGTGGATTTTTATTAGCACAGGAAGAGAAAGGTTAAAATACCACGAGATCAATCGTCACTTAATTTGCTTCCTACCTTTCTTTACCTCCAGCACCTTTTAACAATACCGCGAAAAGCCTCGTTTTATATTTTGTTTAATGTATTTCTTGAGCTTCTACTTATTTCTTTTTTTTCCTGTTTATCTTCATATCCAACACCTCTTAACAACACTGTGAGATCTTGATTTTCTTCCTTTTTAACACTTCTTAACACTGCGAGATTCGTCGTTTCTTCTTTCTCTTCCTGTCTTTCTTCACGATCAGATTTGATCGCTTTAATTTATACTAGTTCATAGCTTGAAATACCAACGTCAAGAGTTAGTTTAGGTAATATAAAGGGTCAGCCAAACAATATTTAAGGTCATGCCATACCTACATTCAAACATTAAACAATCCAGCACGTTCCCTGAATTGCCAGAGAAATGATTGATGTCAAATTGTCAATTAGAGTGTGTCAAGTCCACCAAGGCATGAGACGGGATACGTAATGACCAAAGACAATTTTAATTACTCGACGAGTACCGCAAGATGGCGACGTTGAATTGGCGGGAATCTCTATGAACACTAATTAACATTTTTTTAATTAACGTATTAATTGGTTCATAACTTAGTGACATTATTTTAATATTCAATGTCATGAAAGAAAATTTATTCATGCATTTTGTAAGAGGACGGAATCATTTTAATTCAATAGTTAAGAGCAAGAGTTACCTTTGAGGAGAGTTTTCATTCTAAACGGCGTTATAAAAATTGTCCTAATACGGATTGAAAGAAGATGCAGTGTTTATAATAAAGAAAGTTGTTTTGAAATAGTTCAATCACGTAGAAAAAAAATAAGATAAAGGATTTATAAAAATATTCTGTAGGAGTAGTTTATAAGGTATGAGAAGGTGGAAAGAAATATTTAAACTTAATGCAACTGATAAAGTATGTTTCATTTTCCGAAACTGAGACATGGCATAAAAATTATAAAAGTAAGCTAAATGCGTTAGAAATAAGAGGTTTGCGTAGAATATGTGAGAAAACGATGTATTATACAATAGAAATAGGGCATAAGGAAAGATTGAAAGAAGATACAGTGGTTTAAACAATGAAAGAAGTATTGAGGTATTTTGACCATGTAGAAAAAATTAATGATGTAACGTTGTATTATATTACACCTGTTGTATACAGTACAGCCTTGCGAATTTATTGCAGTATAATCTTACCAACCAGAAAAATGTAAGAAAGGGATTAAATGAAAATAATACTGGAATCCAATTTTATAAAAAGCTGGAATCCAACGGAAATGAATCCGTAGTTTCCAAATCAGAAGGTAGACGTTTTATCAACTAGGACTTTATCACGACTATTCACAAAAAAATAATAAATACAAGTAGAATAGAACGTATGAGAAATTTACGAACAACTAGAAGAAAATAGCACCACCAAATAAATCTAATAGTAAAAGAGTAAAAAGTCATTTTAAAAATGTAATATGCATGCTGAGGTGTGTAAAGGCAGCATAAGTGATAACATAGGTGTGTGCCAGGATAGAATAAAGTGAAGATCTGTTCTCTCTACCAACAATGTGATGGACGCTTATCCTATGTTTTAGTCCATAAAGTTAACTAAAAAATAATCACAAGGATGCATGTTAAACAATAGAAATGTCTTAAACTAAATATTTTATCGTTGTCTAAATTTGTCTCTACAAGATATTGTGTTTGCTTTTACGTTACATATAGTATATCATTTTATTTGATTACAAGCCTTCGAAATGGAATGGCAAGTAGACGAAAGTGAGCATTTTCGACACCTCCTTCTGTTGGCGTTCAATCGAGGGAATAAAGTTGCCAAAGCTGCTCGCGATATTTGCGAAGTGTATGGTGAAGATGCTATGAATTAAAGGACAGCTCGTCGATGATTTTTGCGTTTCAAAGACGGTAATTTCGACTTGAAAGATATGGAGCGTTCCGGACGACCAGTGGACTTCGATGAGGACCGCTTTCGTCTACTTGACATTCCATTTTGAATGCTTGTAATCAAATAAAATAATATATGTAACGTAAAAGCAAACACGATATCTTATAGAGCAGAACATTTTCTTTTGAATGACGTTTAACCTTTACCATTTTCTTTTACTTTTGGTGGTCATTTTTAAATTTGGAAAAAAACGGACACAACTTATGTTAACACGTAATACCTTTTTCGAAAAATAATCATGCAGATTTTAAAACAAATAATTTGTCAAACTGCTTAACAGCTTATCAGACTTAAAGTAAAAAAATTTACTCAAAAATTTAACATTCGTATTAAAAAAGGGTTTATTCTACACTTGTATTTGTTTCAAAAAGCTTACTGAGTATAATTAATGTAATTAACTGCATTGTGTTGCATAAGGATTGTTCAATAGAACTTTTAATTACTTTTATAAGGAAGTGTTATTTGACTTGGGAGGAGAGAGGTGAGATGAGTCCTATTTCAAGATGCAGAAATGTGCCGCTGTTACAATTAAGCGAATTGCATGTCAAACGGATATTAATTGGCTGAATTAAGACGAGAATTTGTACTATGAAGGTTGCATCATTGACCCAGAGACACGAGAAAAGAAGTTAAGGTTTTGATGTCATCATACTCGTATTATCAAGTTAACCGCTATCTTCATATCCCGATAATCTATCGTAATTACTTCAACAGTCAATTGACCTGTTTGATAGAAAGATAAAACAACTTATTGAATTTAACACTGACATTTAAGTAGTTTTATATGATAGGGAAAAAAGTAGTTTTATATAATAGGGAAAAAAGTAGTTTTATATAATAGGGGGAAAAAGTAGTTTTATATAATAGGGAAAAAAGTAGTTTTATATAATAGGGTTAAAAAATTAGTTTTATATAATAGGGAAAAAAGTAGTTGTATATAATAGGGAAAAAAGTAGTTTTATATAATAGGGAAAAAAGTAGTTTTATATAATATAATAGGGAAAAAAGTACAAGACAAACAACAGAGCTTTGACGTATGGGAGTGAAACGTGATAAAAGCCAAGATAACTCTATAGAAATGCGTACTTTGAGAAAAATACATGGGGTGACAATGTATAAAAGAATATGGAATGAAGTGATTAGCAAATGAAGGTTAACTTAAGGCGAATGTGTTGAGTAAAATGAAGAAAAGCGCTCTGAGATGGTTTGGGCATGTAAAACGAACGAATGAAGAAAAATTAACAACAAGTGCAAATGAGATTAGAAGGCATGAACGAGTAAGACCAAGGAAAGTCAGAGTAATCGTAGTAGTTGAATGAGAAGATCTATAGATATAAAAGAGGCGAAGAATGTCTGTCGAGATAGGAAAATCTGGCGCTCTATCCTTTCTGCCTATCCCGTCATCAAAAGTATGTGATGTATGCAAGCAATAGATATTGTAGATGCAAAGCTATAAATTCAACAGATATACGAGTAGGTATGTGTAATTGATTTTGCAACAATTAGTACTACCTTGAACTAGCCGCTTCAATTACGGTGCAATTGTTATGACACTATAAAATTTAGTAACAATATTCCAACACAGACAATGTCGCACATTTGATTGATTACTTCATAGCACTGCAGTGTGATAAATGAATTATTTCGAAACCTGGACGACTCATATCAAGTTATAACAGCGTTTGCTCACAATGGAACAGAAACAACAACACATCGATGATTCAGAGCGCTGTTTGGCACTGACGCGAAATAAATAGGAGTTTTTGCGTCGGTATGTGACAATGGATGAAACGTTGATCCATCACTATACTCCGGAATCAAATCGGCTGAGTCAGCTGAGTGGAGAGCAGGTCCGAAGCGACCAAAAACTCAACAGTCGGCCGGGAAGGTTAAGGCCAACGTATTCTGGGATGCGCATGGTATAAGATGATACTACCTTGATCAAAAAGTTTTAGGACCGGCCACCGTGTGGCGCTCTCAGTCACCCGATTGGAATTCTTTTTGATTTTGTTAGGTTACCACATCTATCATTGACACTTCCTTCCAAATTTCAGCGTCATAGCTTGACATTTGTAAAAGTTACGCTGTACTGAGTACATCTACCTTTGTCCGGGTTTTCGATTTTTTACAAGTTTGAAAATGGCATCAACTGTGCGTCAACGAGCTTGCATTAAATTTTGTGTGAAAAACGGATTTAACGGTCCGCAGACCTTGGAAATGTTGGAGAAGTGTTTTTTGGTGGCACGAACGCTTCAGAAGTGGTCGTGAGTCGGTCGAGGATGATGAACGCAATGGCAGTCGATAATCGATGAAAACATCGATAAAATCAAAGAAATGTTGGCCGAAAACCGCAAATTGACCATCAGACAGCTGGCAGAGGACTTGAACATCGCTTATGGATCCGCTCAAGACATTTTGGTTAGTGATTTGGGCCTCAGACGTGTCACTGCAAAACTGGTGCCGAAAGACCTTATTTTCATGCAAAATAAGGGCCGCGTTGAAATCGCGAAAGACATGATTTCCATGAGTTTTTGACCAAAAACCACACGACTACAATCCAGCAGCCTTCTAATTCACCTGATCTGGCTCCCTGCGACTTTTTCCTGTTCAACCGACTCAAAAAATCGCTTCGCGGAACGCGTTAGAGCACCCGAGAGGATGTCGTGAAAAAATCGAAGACGGCTCTGATGGAGATTGATGAAGACCAGCGGTGTTTCGAGGATTGGATCAAGCGCTGGCGTAAGTGCGTTGCAGTCGATGGGGAGTACTTTGAAGGAGACCATATCGATTTTGATGAATAAACTTGTATTTTCGATTTTATGAATAAAGTCTTAAAACTTTTTGATCAAGGTAGTATCCCCAATATATTGGCTCCAATTTGTTCCAACACTCCTGCTAAAAACACGCGAAACCTTTTACAATTCAAACGTGCCAATAACATTTAATTTGCTAACGATAGTTGCATGTTGTAATTCATCAAGCTGGAAATTGCAACAATTGACCAACACATATGTCTGGTATATTGAATATTTTTATTTCAGAGGTAAAATGATCTTTTTGATACAAAATGTGAAACAACTACGACACATCAAATTTAATATGACATATAAGTAGCGTTATAAAACAAAATTGAATCGAATTGTATTGTATTACACTTTCATTGTATGCAGTGCAGCCTGGCGGGCTTATTGCCATGTGGCAATCTCTTCCAAACAACCAGAAATATGTTCAAGAGGACCTAAATGAAAACCAGACTGGATCTAACCCGCAACCCTCGGATCGGGAGATAAGCGTCGTACCAACCTTGTCACGGAGATGGTACAAGACGATCTTAATATATAACTCTTCAATTTCTCTTACTCTCTACGTTTTCTTCTTCAATAATATCATTCACTTGATCCAATCAAACTTTCCTATCTTTCCTATCTTTTCACACGGTCTTTCTTTCACACACGTTGCACTCAAATATGCACTATATATTTGTTTTGTTAGTATTTTTTCGTTGATTCGTTCCACATGTACAAACCATCTCAGAACGGTATTTTCCACATCAGTTCACATGCATCCCGTATTACTTCATTCCGTATTCTGTCATACATTGTCACTCCATATGGTATTCTCAATTCACAGCATTTATTCGGTTCCTATAAGCATTTTTTCACGTCCACGTTTCACTCGCATACATTAAAGTTGGCACAAAAATACTATTGTGCACTTAGCAGATTTTGAAACTGTCCTATTTTGATAATATTTTAGTGCCCCATTGACTTTGTTCCCTATCACACTGATGGATTTGTTAACCTTTACTTTGTCATACAGGACTTGACATTTAATAATCGCTGTTTTTGCGAGTATTATCAAAACATATCACTTTATGAGTCACGCGCCAAACAGCTGAATACTAGAATATGCATTGAACAAATATACTTGGTATTTCTGATAACCTCTTATCGTAGGTATGATAAATTTAGTGTTGGATTTGTTTGTCCAGCAAGAATAATTCTTAAAGCCCACATGGCCTACACAATGGGGTTTCTTACGTGGGAATATCTTCTTTATTTATGGGCTGAATGTCGGGAGAGGGTTTACTTTAATCAGGGACTAAATTAACCCCATAAAACATCAGCAGTTAATAGACTGAAGGATTATATGCGGGTTACTATTATAGTATTTCAATATCTAAAGAATGTGGTTGATAGTATTTATCATTTGTCGAGAAAAGTGTGGTTGGACCAAATTAATGAAATTTTCAAAGATGGAAATCAAAGGAGTAAAAGAAACAGATAAAAATTGCATGAGAAAGTGTATGTTTGTGGAGGAGGCGAAGGAAGCATATCGTCATAGGAAAGCTTAACGATATGTCCTCTCGGACTACTCCAACAGGGAAATAGTGTGATGGTATTTGTTATGATGTATCTTTAATTCATAAGTATACTCTTGCACTATTCTTTCGTACAAAACCCTTCGATATATTCGAACTATTGATTCAGACATATTGTAGAGCGTGGTCGGAAGACAATATTGTTTTGGGCGCTATTAATCAATATTTAGAACCGACCTGAATTCGGTTCGTCATCGCACGAGTTGGTAATACTACTGCAATCTCTTCCAACTGAACATACAAGAGCTAAGCATTCATGACTATTATTGGGGTATTTCTACTAAAACATACTTAAAGTATTAAAAAACAAAGCTATAAAAAAAGGATTTGCTAATGTCACAAAAGACTGAGAAAAAAAAAGTAGAAATATGCAGAAACACATTTTACAATTGCATAAGTAGAGAGGTGTATCTTTTTAAGGCCCTGTTTGAAGCACGCCAACGAGGATAACAGTCTTACGGCAGCCGATAATAGTTTAACTAAATATCCTTAGGCCTCGGCCACACAGGTAGGAGCCTCGCTTGGCGCTTAGAGCTACGCTGCGAGCTAAGTGACATATCCTAGCGAACCAACGCACTGCATACTATCGCAATGGCCACACTGCACGCTTGTTGTGTGCATATTGTTTTTATATTTCAGCTGATGAGGAGCCCAAACCGTAGATGCTTATTCTAATTTGGCTCTAATTAGATAATTATATAAGTTTCGGAGGATATCGGTACTGTTAAATTCTCTTGATATTCTCATTATAAAACCGAGTAGTTTGTAACAGTCCGATATCAAACGTGAGACATGGTTAACGAACGTGAGTCCGACATCGTAGGTTACGCCCAAATCTTTGAATTCAAAAACTCTGTTTAGTGCCACTCCCTGTATAGTATACTGATGGTGGATTGGTGAAAACGATCGACTATAAGATACACACACCTTGTCATATAACACTTAGGCCGAGGCCACACAGGTAGGATCCTCGCTTGCCGCTTAGAGCTACTTTGCGAGCTAAGTGACATATCCTAACGAAACAACGCACCGCATACTATCGCAATGGCTACACTGCACGATTCACGCCACGCTACGTGACGATTAGTCACCTAGTGAGTATCCAAGCGAACGGATGTGTTGGTTAATTTTATTGTGTCACCAAGTGATTTTACAAGATGGTGCAACTTTTAATAGCAGCTGTGTATAAAAGGGAGCCTTTGTGGAACCCATTGAGCAAATGTACTTATATTTACTTGCTCTTATACTTATATTTATTCTTATTTGTATTTATTATTAATCTTGAAAATTTTCATTATTGCTATTGAATGTTTCCTAGAATCTGCCATGCCTAAACAATTAATCTGTTAAATCAACTTACTTTCATTAATATGTTAAATAAACTTACTTTCATTAATATGTTAAATAAACTTACTTTCATTAATATGTTAAATAAACTTACATACATTAATATGTTAAATAAACTTACTTTCATTCATATGTTAAATAAACTTACTTACATTAATATGTTAAATAAACTAACTTTCATCAAATATTACCTCTCAAATAACTATAAAACTTTTCGTCGTATTTCCGCAGTTCTTTGTAGAGAAGTTGAAACTCTCTACTCCATACTTCTAGATACCATTAACATTACTAGTTGCAACCCGTGAAATATTCACGGAAGTAAAACAAATTATACATTTATGAAAATATATATTCATAAATGTTAAATTTGTTTATATATACCAGTATATCATTTATACATCATCCCCTTTTACACCGGTTCAAAAATTGTTACCTAGGTATTTAAAATTCGTGCAGTATCACGGACCCACCGAGATTCAAATTTCGAATTACTTTCGCAGAGAATCTAAGTATTCCTCTCTCGCTCTCTTGTATTCAAAATTCAATTCTCGTATTCTTTCTTTGACGACAACCGCCGTACGGGTTTTGGCCTATTTATATTATGATGCACCCAACAAGTTCGAATTTGAGATGTTCGAAATTTATAAACTTAAATTCTCTGAGAGAAGTAGCTTTCTGGTTAGGTTTGAGAGTGGCATCGTTTGTTAACTCAACCGCTCCCAAATGTTAAATGAATTTGTGCGAAGCAATTTGGTGTAGTCAAGCATGAAGTCACCTAGTCTATTTATTAGTCACGTAGCACCTAGCGAAGCACTTTGGTGTGGCCTCGGCCTTATAGTTAAAAGTACAGTATAGTCACCAAATAAACGCTCAAGAAATATAGGTAGTGGGTATCCATAAATGTACTTGAAATTACACCAAAAAAATAACCATCCAAGCGATTTTTTATAATCGTAGCCAAAGTTGTAATGGGTATCTCCAAATCACGCGCGAGCGAAACACGTAAACCAACGTGTTTATTCACTTTTTCGAGAATTTTCCTTTTCTCTTGAATCGGTAATGTTTTTCTTTGCTGAGACATTATTTGAAGGGATTCAACGAAAAATTAAAAGAAATGAAAAAAAATGTAAATTGACCCACGAAATACACGACAATTGAAATTGTATGTACACGACCGACACGTTTAAAACACAAGTACAGATTGACCAAATATACAGTCTGCCTGCCTCTGATTCGCTAAACTTCCCACCAATTGCATTGTATTCCACAACTCGTGTAATCTTGACCATGAGCGCTGCAGGTGCACACGTGTCTATAAATAGAAACAATATATTTCTGCTTCCTAATATTCATTTCAAATATTTTAAATCGTCGTGCATTTAATTAAATATGTTTATAAATTGATTTGCATTTTAAATATTTCAAACGTCAATTGCGGGAAATAAAAACGTAAAAGCGGGTACTAAATGTACTAAAATAAAACGGGATTGGAAAAATTGAACGCAAATAGCGGGAAAACGTGAATTCCGGGCACGTAAAAACGGGGTTTCACTGTATTGTTTGTCACAATATGATAAAAGTACATCTATTAACCAAAAACACAGCATTAATTTAAGGAAACAAACTCAGAACCCCCTTCAAATAAAACAATCAATATAGAAACTTAGTCATACTGTCACGAAACATCTTACTTCACTTTCGTATCTTATCTCAAGCAATAAATATAAATAACATCATCCATTCAAACCTACGACACGCATTGACAACAACAACAGAGTGAGAAAGAGAAAAAAAGAAATCAACCAAATCGTTGTCTCCATTGTTGTTGATCGACATTATTTAGACATCCGAATCGTCAGAGAACAACACGACTTGAATAATAAACCCATAAACAAGGGGCTTTGTCAAGGGATATCTCCCGTTTTGATGGCAACAATCCAAACACCACGAATGACTTAATTCCGACATAATGGATTTGTGGGCGACGCACACACCTGTCAAAAAACTCTGACAAAGAAGTGATGTTGAAATACTTGAGAATAAATAATCAAATCTCCTTACCTGTGAAACTCAAATGTGGAGGTCTCGATGTGTTGGGTTCGGAATTCGTGATTATACTCGTATTTTGATAAACCTTAAAAAAATAAGAAAAAAAAAACATTAAAAACACGTTCGTATGAATCTTAATTAATTTCTCTTGAACTGCTCGTTTCGTGGGTCATCGTTTCTCAACCTGTGGGTTGTGAATTTTTTTTGTCAAATAAATGTCAGTAAATTTGTTTGCCTTTTGTACTCGTATTTTTTTTAAATATTTTACGAACCCCTAATACATACTTGGCCGTGAACGCACAGGTTGAAAATCGATGCATTAAATTATATAAACGTTTATGTGCCAACAGTAGCCAAGTAAAAAAATTGAGTTTGTTCGGAAATTATAAAGATGCGTTGAATTGAGTAATAATGATAAATTTTCCATACATACATACGAGTATATGTACCATCACGCCATTTCACTATATATTGCATAAATTTAGCCTTTAACTGTATGCTTCATAGATTTCTCAGTGTCCCATTAATCAACGACAATTTTAAAAAGGAATTAATAACGTCCAAAAAAATTTGACAAAAGTCCGTAAATAATAACAGGATTTATTAAGAACCTTAATCCTCAATACATTCTATGAGCTATTAAAAATATTAATATTGAAAAATTCATTCAAAAAGGTCATTCCGTGTGCAAGTGGTGATGCTCTTAAAAGTCCAGTTCATGAATACGGCAACGAAAACAATCTTAATTCACGATGGCGTTAATGTACTCTTAGGTTTGAGAACATGTTTAAATATCCCATCGACTTTGTTTCCCATCGATACACTCCCTTCAATATCATATCCCTTGTAACTATTACATCATGTAAGAAAAGAGTATCCAAATAGCATAATTACTTAACTGTTTCCTATCGCTACACTCCCTTCAATATAATATCCCTTGTAACGATTCCATCATGTAAGAAAATAGTATCCAAATAGCATAATTACTTAACGGTTTCCTATCGCTACACTCCCTTCAATATAATATCCCTTGTAACTATTCCATCATGTAAGAAAACAGTATCCAAATAGCATAATTACTTAACGGTTTCCTATCGCTACACTCCCTTCAATATAATATCCCTTGTAACTATTCCATCATGTAAGAAAAGAGTATCCAAATAGCATAATTACTTAACGGTTTCCTATCGCTACACTCCCTTCAATATAATATCCCTTGTAACTATTCCATCATGTAAGAAAAGAGTATCCAAATAGCATAATTACTTAACTGTTTCCTATCGCTACACTCCCTTCAATATAATATCCCTTGTAACTATTCCATCATGTAAGAAAAGAGTATCCAAATAGCATAATTACTTAACTGTTTCCTATCGCTACACTCCCTTCAATATAATATCCCTTGTAACTATTCCATCATGTAAGAAAAGAGTATCCAAATAGCATAATTACTTAACTGTTTCCTATCGCTACACTCCCTTTAATATAATATCCCTTGTAACTATTCCATCATGTAAGAAAAGAGTATTCAAAAAGCATAATTACTTAACGGTTTCCTATCGCTATACTCCCTTCAATATAATATCCCTTGTAACTATTCCATCATGTAAGAAAAGAGTATCCAAATAGCATAATTATTATACTTAATTTGTAATTACGAGGATATTTCACTACTCGGTGTAATTTTCTGGAAACTTATGTTTGCAAAGAATTTGATGTTATTTCAAATAAACCAAAAACATAGAACGTTTTGTGGTTTGGATCTGTTTTACATATATACGAAGTACACCCATATGCAAACAACAGGATTAACCCAATTTGTGCAGTGTCCTGAAATTATTTACTGTAGGATTTAGTTAAACCACAGTAAAAAAGGAATTATAATGGAGTCTACTTATTGTACTTGACTGTATTATCAAAATCCACTACCTCCAGTTACTTGAAATTTTATATACTAGAAAATTATTATTGTGCTGTATTCCATTTACATTTTACAATACACTATACAATTTCTTCAACAAGTGCAGAACAAGGCATTTTTACGCCACTGGTACAAAGAACTGTAACAATAGGTGGATGACTGCTGCTCGATACTCGAAGAATTCAACTCACGTTAAAAGTCGTAGATCGGTGAAAGGTAGCAGGGTGAAGAGATTCCTCTTAGGCAGGTAGTAGATGGTCTGAGGTAAAACACAGTAGGCAGAATGGACTGAGAATGATATATTTTTGGCTTTTAGCGCTTCTATGTGCGGCCGATCGCTCATCGCAAGCGCCTGTTTTCACCGCTGCATGCCGTCACAACTCGCGAAATGTCACAACTTTCGAAGTTTTGCGCATGCAGAGGCCAGCCGACTTGCGATATAGTCTCGCGACCCCCAAGAAACATAAATATACATACAAAAATACCAAGTTACATAAAAATATAACTACAATCAAACATATATTACATATCAAGCAAACCAGAAAACAAATATATTATGTGTTTTATGATGACTCATACGTCCGATACAGCATTCAAGATCTCTTTTAACACCCAGCCCAGAACAAACCTCTCCCGACTTCACGACGTACCGCATAAACAAATCCTCCAACACCACATCCTCGCTTGAACAGTCAAGTTCTATAATAGCTAATAGAACCACAATAACCCTCTAATCGCTGCCTTGGATGCTTACGAGAGTAAGTCCGGCCTAACTTTCCGTTATAGGCACAGGATACCGAAGCATCATCTATTGCCTGACTAGTCCACTTGTTTTAGCAAGGAGGGCCAAGGTCTGAGTGCATGTGATGGAATGCAAGTAACCTTAACGTGTGGACATATACGTGCTAAATAATTGATATTGAAATTTTGTTTTAATCCTCCTGAACATACAAACATCTCTGCTCTTTCCGATTCTGGACTATGCGGACGTATGTTACTTGGGTGTTACAGAGGAACAGCTGGACAAATTACAGCGTCTTCAAAATGCGTGTCTAAGATTAATTTTCAACCTACGAAAGTACGACCATATAACTTCATACCAGAAGGCATTGAACTGGTTGAATGTTAGAAATAGACGCCAAATTCACATACTCTCTCTATTGTATAACATCCTTAACTGTTCCTTATCTCACCGAAAATTTTCAGCGTCTTTCCAATCACGGATTAGCGCTACGCTCAAACAGAGATTGTTTATTGGCCTTTCCGGTTCACCGCTCCTCTTTCTTTACGTCGTCCTTTACTGTTCATGCAGTGAGACTCTGGAATCAGTTACAAACCAATATAAGACTCGTTCAGTCCTTGGTATGCTTTAAGAAGCGACTGAAAAAACTCTTCATTTCTAGTCAGTAAAATAACGTGTTAAATTCCTGATTTTTCTTTTCCTTTCCTCCACCATCCATTCCTTTCCTTTTTATTGATGATATCTCACGTTATATGAAAAATCATGTTCGGGTGATCGTCCGTCTTTGTGGGGTTCGTGGGCATGTGCTCACGTATGTGTTTATGGATTTCGTGGGGTTGGATAGATATTTGAATGATTTATGCGACCATGTAACTTGCTTCATTTACTTTTGTCTGATTGGTTGGAAGAGATTGCCGCCTAGCAATAAGCCCGCCAGATTGTATTGCAATAAAAGTGATAAATAAATAAACATGCCAATACTCTACAAAGTCTACATTGCTTTACGTACCACGAATGGATTGATTTCAAATTTAAGTCTCTTAAATTTGTCTCCTCATTCAAGACCCTTAATGGAATGTGATTCGTGTTCCCTTGGTAAGTTTTCTGCGATTTTCTTACAAAAATGCGGGGAAATACGCAATCTAACTAACGGTCACAGCCATCACCTTCCCATCCTTACAATCGGTTTACTCTATATTTTTTTAATATTTTAAATCTGTCGATAACAATGGGTTCAAGTCCCGAGTTAGAAAACCTTTGAGGAGAGTCCGCCCCTTAAACAGCGATATATAAATTGTCATTTTACTGACAATATAGTACGTATAATAAAAGACCAATTTATATAGCGCCTTTTCGAGAGTAGATTATCCACAAGAGCGCTCTTACTGGGAACTCAATCTTGTTATTATTAACAGATTTAAAATAAATATAAATAAGTTCAGTGTAAGGATACGAAGTAAATGGTTGCGGTCATTAATTAGATGATGGTCTTTTCCGCATTTGCATATGTTTAAAAAAAACATATTTGGTAAGAAAACCGCAGAAAGGTTATCAAGAAAAGACGAAATACAAAGAAACCATTGTAGATCTTCCGATGTGTGATAGTACCATATTCGACTTTAGGCGAATTTCAGTGTAACATACGTGTGCAGTGTTTATATACAAACGTAAATTTTGATAAGATCTCCCTAAAATGTGTGTCCGTGTGATTCCTAAGGCTGCACACACCATCCATATATCTAACACTAAGAGCCCGACCATTATTTTTTTTTTAATATATCACCAAACTTTTCTTATACTCCTTTTACAGGATCCGCGATTTGATTGGCAGCCGATAATAACACATCGATCAGATTGTCCCGCACTGGGATTTCAATAAATTTTTCCAAAATTTGAATTCCCGAGCGAACCGAGGAGAGAATTAATTATTCAACAGTCGCAGAAAGCATTTCTATGTTGCCAGTCTGTCAAAACGTAACACTTTTAGACTGTCATAAACTGGCTTAATATCTGTTTACACTGAGCCAGTTTAAGAAAGAGAGAGTGCTCGGTCGAGTACTCGGTCTCCTAATTCTAATAAATTTAAAACTCGACTTTCACTCGTATTCGCATCTATATAACTTCTAAAACTTCTCTAGCTCTAGATTTCCTTCTTTCTAAATATAATTCGCATGATCTAGCCATACTTTCTTTGGTGTTTCGATATCACACTATCCACTCACATTTGCAAAAAATAGCGCCATATAGAGAGCACTGTCCTCAAGGCTGCTCCAACTTGAAATTTGAATTCACCATTATTGACAAATTAAAAATATTGCGAAATAAATATAAAATATTGCGAAATAAATATATATCAGTTGAGTTTAAAGATAGGAAGGTAGTGGCTGCGATCATTAGATTAGATACTTCTCCGCGTCTGCATATGTTAAGAAAAACATATTTGGTAAGAAAACCGCAGAAAGCTTACCAAGGGAAGACGAACTATCAGGTTGTTCAGAATATAATGGCTGATTTTAATATTATATTATATAATTTCAAACGTTCTTTGACGACCTCCGTGACCTGGTGGTAAGACACTTGTCTGCCGATCCGGAGGTTGCGGGTTCGATCGCCGCTAGAACCCAGATTTTTTTAAATAGGATTCCAGTCTGGTTAACACTTAGGGCCTATAAAAACATATTTCTGGTTGGTTGGAAGAGATTGCCACATGGAAATAAACTCACCAGGTTAAAAAAAATTGTTGATTTATTCAACAGTAACGAAGTTGCTATATTATTCGTTAAGTCAGGCGTTACCTCTGCATTCCATTAATCCTTCAAAAATGGGATTGAAACAATAATAATTATGTGATTATTTCACATGAATTTAAACAGGCATTATGCTTCTCAAACAACGCACAATGTCAACCAAACATGGCGTTAAAGAACCACTTCTGAACGAACAGTCAGCGATGGTTTGAAAAGTTCAGGAACGGATACTTAAAGATGAAGATGGTCGAGGACGTCCTGCTTTAGTTGAAAACAATGAATTGAAAGTTTCATTGGAACGAAACATACAACGGTACTGAAAATAGCAAAAACATTGGGATATGTGCTGCTACAATTTCTGTACATTCATGTACGAGTACAAAAGCTCGTAAATTTTTAAACTGAGATTAATACGATTTAGAAATGAACCATTACGGTTAACAAAACAGCAACGAAGAACACACTTCGAATCGACATTTTTTTGTTATAATTAAATTCATATGAACTACGAAACGTTTCCTCATCCGCCTTACTCACCCGATCTATCGCCAACCGATTTTCAAACAACTCGATAACTTTTTACGACATAAAAAAATCAACAGCAGAGAAACAGCTGAAAATGCCTTAAAAAAAATATTGAATTCTTATCCGCCTGAATGTTATTCTATAAGCATCAAAAAGCTTGTAACTCGTTGTCAAATATGTCTAAAATCAAATAGTTTTTACTTTGATAAATAAAGTGTGTTTACTCTTAAGTTATCTTTAATTGAATTTGAAGGTTGTTTATTGGCCTTTTCAGTTCACCGCTCCTCTTTTTTACGTCGTCCTTTACTGCCCATGCAGTGAGACTCTGGAATTGGTTACAATATAAGACTCCTTGGCTTGCTTTAAGAAGCGACTGAAAAAACTCTTCATTTCTAGTCAGTAAAATAAAACGTGTTTCCTTCCTGATTTTCTTTCCTTTCCTGTCCACCATCCCTTTCTTTCCTTTTGATTGATGATATCTCACTTTACGAGTATATGAAAAATAATCTTCGGGTGATTGTCCGTCTTTGTGGAGTTCGTGGACATATGCTCACGTATATGTTTATGGATTTCGTGGGGATGGATAGTCATTTGAATAATTTATGCGACCATGTAGCTTGCTTCATTTACTTTTGTCTGGTTGGTTGTAAGAGATTCCCGCCTGGCAATAAGCCCACCAGATTGTATTTGCAATAAAAGTGTTAAATAAATACGGTTAAAATTATAAATTATTTTTGGAACAACCTAATAGGTCTTTCCGATATGTGATAATAATAAATTCAGCTTTAGGTGTTGTGTAATATGTTTGTGAAGTGTTCATACTACCTTGATCAAAAAAATTTAGGACCGGCCACCGTGTGGCGCTGTCAGTCACCCGATTGGATTTTTTTTGTTAGGTTACCACATCTATCATTGACACATCCCTCCAAATTTCAGCGTCATACCTTGACATTTGTAAAAGTTACGCTGTACTGAGTACATCTACCTTTGTGCGTGTTTTTGATTTTTTACAAGTTTGAAAATGGCATCAACTGCGCATCAACGAGTTTACATTAAATTTTGTGTGAAAAACGGATTTAACGGTCCGCAGACCTTGGGAAGGTTGGAGAAGTGTTTTTCGGTGGCACGACCATATCGATTTTGATGAATAAACTTGTATTTTCGATTTTATGAATAAAGTCCTAAAACTTTTTGATCAAGGTAGTATACCATCACCTTCCTTCAGAATCTGATTGACTTGATCCAACAAGGTTTTCTTCGGTCTAACTCTCCTACACACGCAATCTAATACAGTTTACTAAAAGAAGGAATTGGAAATCAACCATTTTAGCTTCTCCCCATTAAAATTAATTGCTTGAATATGTTCAAAATGTTAAAATGTATGTAAAAAACTAAAAAAAACATTGATTTGTATTCAAATACATAAAAATCTTAAATCAGTAAAGAAAAGAAAATAATTGGCAATTAAAAATAAAGAAATGTTCTCATTATTTTTGCCAGAACATTTTCTTTAGAATAACGTTTCTGCCATGCTGCAAAAGCCCCCACAAAGCATATTTTGTTAAGCTTGTCAAGCACCGCCTGCTATTTAGTTACGATATCTTCTACCGTCTCAAAACATCGCCCCTTGAGATTTAACTCAATTTTTGGGAATTTAAAGAAGTCACAAGGAGTTAAATCTGATTAGGGAGGGTGTGGAACGGCAGACATGGTGATGCATGTCAAAAATTCTCGAGTTTTAATCGATGGGTGCGCGCTATCATGGTGGAGAAGCAAATTTGACTGCAAAGCAATGCATGTACGAGGCATATCCAGAAACTAAGTGTACTGAATTTTTGTAAGTTACAATTTTTTTTATTTAAACAAAAATTTACGTGGTTACCGTAGTACATATGTAAGCTATTTTTCGACATAGTCGCCATTCCTCTCAATGCAGGTGGTGAAGCGGGGTATCAACTTTTTGATGTCTTCCTCGAAGTAGTTTCCCGCTAACCCCTCCGTCCACTTCTCCACCTCCTCCTTTACCTCCTAGTCGGTTGAAATCCTTTTTCCACCCATGTGCAGCTTCAGGGAGGTAAAGAGATAATAATCTGAAGGTGCTAGGTCAGGGGAATGCGCGGGATGGTTCAGGACCATCCCATTTAAACGAGGCGAGCAGTTCCGTCTGGCATTGTCGTGCAGAAGGCAGACTCCCTTTGTCAGCATGCCTCTCCTCTTGTTCTGAATCGCCCTCCGCAATTTTTTAGGGTCTCACAGTATCTTGCAGAGTTGATGGTCTCCCCTTGAGGCATATATTCAATTAAAATTATGCCTTGACAGTCCCAAAACACGGATGCCATGATTTTCTTGGCTGAAATTGTGGTTTTGAACTTTTTGGCGGAGGGTGAAGAGGTGTGACGCCACTGTTGAGACTGCCTTCTGATTTCAGGCGTATAGTGTGCAACCCAAGTTTCATCTCCAGTAACGATGGAGCGGAGAAATTCATCTCCATGGAGTTTGCAGCGCCTCAAAAAGTCGTGCCCGGCCTCCACTCGATTCAACTTGGCGGGAGATTGGGTTGACATTTTTCATGAAACGTGTTGTCGCGTCGACACTTCTCAACGTACTGACCTTGAACCGGTCTCGTTGCGGAGGGGAAGGGTCAGGCTACACGGAAGTGTAGCCAACATGTCGAAAATAAAATCCATCCGGTCGTGAGAGCCCCAGTACACTTACTTTCTGGATACGCCTCGTATATTACAAATTGTCCGTTAAAATTGATTGAACTGTGCCAAACGACATTCTAGCCATGTCATAAACTTATCTACTTGTTAATCGATGATTAGCACGAATAATTCTCGGAATTTCAGCGACAGTTGTGCTGATATACGAGTACAAGGACATCCCGGATTCCCATAGTCATCAAGTGACATTCGATCATTTTCGAAACTCGAATACCACTCATAACATTAGTTTCGACTCACGGTTTCATCACCGTAAATCTGGCAAAGCATTCCAATAGCAGAGGGTTCAAAACACATGTTAACAAAACAGTTGCGAAACAGATATGGATGCACATAGCACGAAGGAGTCCATAAGTCTTAAAACTTTGCACTCCTATTTCTCTTCCATACATCAAATATGATACTAAAACATTGTCGTGGATGTTCGTCTTAGTAGATTTTGAAACAGTCCAGTTTAAGTATATATTATAAATATTTTAGTGCCCCATTGACTTTTTTTCCTCATGTTGAGTAGTGTTGACAGTTCCACAAATGTAATTCCTCTAAGCAAATTAAGGAGGTGTTCTACTCTAGAAATTAAAAAAAAATTTTTTTTTTGCATATTTTTCAAGTTTAGATATTTAAGAATATGTTCTCAAAAGGAAATTTTAAAATTCTTAATATTTACGAAATTATAGCTATAAATGAGGCAGTAATTACGCCGCACCGGAATGACCCAGACAATAATCTCAAAACTTTAAACGCGTTTTTCTCGAGACTACTTTTTTCGACCTGGTCGACATAAAATATCAAGTTCTATTAAAACGATTGCCTTCAAACTTTATATGAAACTGTAATAAATGTTTATATATCGTCCCTACCTTGGAAAATTCAAAACTATTTTTTTTCACTATTTTTAAAAATTAAAATATTAAAAAAAATTTATTTTTTTCAGACAGCCGCCATTTTACGATTTTATTTACTTCTTTGGTACCAACTATAACGACATTATTTCTTATTAAGAAACTGTGGAAGATTTTTGTTTCAGATTTACGAAAGGGCTTTAATCATATTGACCAGCTCAGCCCCTTGTTTTACAAGATATAACAGCTAATTACATCTTGAATTTAAATTTTTTTTTTCTAAATTTTTCCGTTCAATTTCAAATCTTCAATAAACAAAGTGAAAATATGCATACGAAAGCTGTTTTCAGTTTTTTTTATTAAGTCTGAAAAAACGCCCGAAATTCACGCCTCTAGAGTAGAATACACCCTTAATTAATCAATACGCATTTCCCAAAATTTGGCAATATAATTGAATGTATTTTGGCCGTCCATTGAAACAATGAACTAGCCTTTTAAACTGACCCAATAAATTAAACATAACCCGTGGCCTATTTCCTGCCTGGAATGAATACATCGTGAATAATGATTGACCAACAACACTTATACAATACTGACTTGGATGACAACACAATTGTTATGACACTTTTATATCAGTTCGGTATCCAAATCAGATATAACATATAAGCACGGTATCCAAATCAGATATAACATATAAGTGCGGTATCCAAATCAGATATAACATATAAGCGCGGTATCCAAATCAGATATAACATATAAGCGCGGTATCCAAATCAGATATAACATATAAGCGCGATATCCAAATCAGATATAAGATTAAAGCAAAAATTATGATTAGTGATTTAATATACGACGGGACTGCAACCTTTAGGAAAAGCTTGTTATAAAAATTACAAGAGGAAATCTCTTTTTACAAACAAGACATAAAATAAATGACTTTGTTATTCCACTACACGTGTTTCTCCTTCATATCTCAAAGCATAACCAGATTTATCAGTCGCATCGTGTGACAGAGACGACGCTCTACAAAGCGACAGTCTCTTTCTTAAGCCCGATGTGTATTACTTACCGCCGGGTACTATGCGTTATCTTTTGATTTTTCAGTTGAATTGTGTTCGTTTAAGTTATTAATTTTAATAATATATTTTTGAAAACATATATTTTAGACATAATTTAGTACACCTGACGTGAAGACGGAGGTCTTTGAAACAGTAAACTAAATTAAAACAGTGGTAAATATAAAATAATAATTAAATGTTTAATTTATTTTATTAAATATACTTGCGTTATCATTTGTTATATTAAGGTTGCTAAAATTCAGTTTATTAATGAATAATTTCTAAACCTTTTTACGTATATTATAGGATACGTACATATTTTTTAATCTTAAAAATATTTATCTATGAGATATCTTTATAAAGAGAAGATTACATGAACTTAAAATAATTTACATAAATTTAGATCCATTATTGATTTTTCTCAGAAAACAAATAAAGCTGAAATATCGCAAAAAATGTTGACAAACTTCTGGCCTGGGTCTCCGATGACAGCCATAACTCAAGTAGGAAACAAATCGAAGATCTAATCATATGTTAACAGCGATTAGTGTGGTTTGTGTACCTTAAACTGAAAACAATGGAACTATTATGATTCATGTCTTGGATACACTTGAAAATAATTGAACACTATTATAATCACGTGGGGAACTGATTGAACACTATAATAATCACGTGGGGAACTGAGACTTCAACAAGTATTGATTGAGAAATGTAATAAACGGGAATTATCGGAAATTATTTCTAGTTATTATTTCAATAAAAATCACGCTTGAGTGAACATTTCGGCTATTATAAATAGCTAGTTGCAACCCGTGAAATATTCACGGAAGTAAAACAAATTCTACATTTATGAAAATATATATTCATAAATGTAAAATTTGTTTATATGTATCATTTATGCATCGTCCCCTTTTACACCGGTTCAAAACTTGTTAGCTAGGTTTTTAAAATTCGTTCAGTATCACGGACCCACCGAGATTCAAATTTCGAATTACTTTCGGAGAGAATCCAAGTATTCCTCTCTCGCTCTCTTGTATTGAAAATTCAATTCTCGTATTCTTTCTTTGGCGACAACCGTAGTACGGGCTTTGGCCTATTTCGGCTATTATAAATAACTAGTTGCAACCCGTGAAATATTCACGGAAGTAAAACAAATTCTACATTTATGAAAATATATATTCATAAATGTAAAATTTGTTTATATATATCATTTATACATCATCCCCTTTTACACCGGTTCAAAAATTGTTAGCTAGGTATTTAAAATTCGTTCAGTATCACGGACCCACCGAGATTCAAATTTCGAATTACTTTCGGAGAGAATCCAAGTATTCCTCTCTCGCTCTCTTGTATACAAAATTCAATTCTCGTATTATTTCTTGGACGACAACCATCGTACGGGTTTTGGCCTATTTATTATAAATAATGTATATTCTAGCAACCCAATGCCAATAAACCTATTTATTTTGTTTTTATTTATTGAACACTTCATTGTAAAAACAATCTGGCGGGCTTATTGCCAGGTGGCAATATTTTCCATCCAGCCAGACAAAAGTAAATAAAGGAAGTTACACGGTCGCAAAAAATATTCAAATGATTATTCACCTTTACGAAATTTATGAACATATACACAATAAACGTAAAAGTGAGATATCATCAATCTAAGGAATATAAAGGGATAGTGGAGAGAGAAAAAAGTGAGATATCACCAATCTAAGGAAAATAAAGGGATAGTGGAGGGAAAAAAAAGTGGGATATCATCAATCTAAGGAAAATAAAGGGATAGTGGAGAGAGAAAAAAGTGAGATATCAACAATCTAAGGAAAATAAAGGGATAGTGGAGAGACAAAAATGTGAGATATCATCAATCTAAGGAAAATAAAGGGACAGTGGAGAAAAAAAAAATCAGGAATGAAACACGTTATATTGTATTATATTGCTGAGTTGAAATTAAGAGTTTTTTCAGTCGCTTCTTAAAGCATGCCAACTAAAAATATTGTTTAAATTTATATATAAATATTAGTTTAACATCGTTATGTATTTATTTGTTTATTTAACAATTTTATTGCAAATAAAATCTGGCGGGTTTATTGCCAAGCGGCAATCTCTTCCAACCAACCAATCTTTAATGTCGGTTACTAAACAAATATTCAACTTTCATTCTCATTTTTACTTACAATTTTTTTATGTTTTAAATTTTTGGTTCAACTTTTTCAGTTATAATTATTTATTTTGTTTTAATTTACCATATTTTATTTAAATTGTTGTTTTAATTATATTTAAAAAGAATCAAATAGCCCAATAATTCATTATTTGTCCTCGTTGCCTTAACTATAAAGACACAATATTTTAAAATAAAATATGAATGACTAGTACCAGTTTAATTCTCAAACGTTAATATTAGATGATGAATATTCATCGCATAATCCTGCTGCTTGGTTACTATCGCTTCTAGCAGACACTTATCTTATTCTGAAGAGTCAAAATCCTCGAAAGTACTTCACAAGTGAAGGACTCATCACTCCACATTCATCACTCCGTTTCAATATTATTGGAAAAACCTTTTTCTTGATGAATCTGTTAATTTGACAGGTCAAAGTATTCAATTTAACAGGTAAAAATATTTACCTGTTAAATTGAATTAATAGCGTAAAAGGAAAAATAAGTAAATAAAAAACTTATTTTATATTTTTGTGTTCGCCACAGGTTTTTTTTTAAGGTGTACAACCGGTTTCGAAGACCACCATCTTCATCGTCAGGTGAAGATAAACTAAATTGTTAAATATATATTCTGTACAAGTGAAAATAATATAATATAACAGGGATGAGGTAGGGGAAGAGAAATGGGGAGAGATGTGATACAATGGTGAATGGAGCGGGGAAAAATGAAAGTGAATCTTTTAGGCAGGGGGTATTTTAAATAGGAAACATATTAAGCAGAGGGTTATTATGAAAATTGGTTTGGTTGTTGATGATATTAAAACGAGATTAAAAAATCTACAAAATTATATCCATAAAATTCTCGAAAAATCAAAGTCTTCTTGTTCTATGTAAGCGTTGTTCCACTAAAAATAAATCTAAGTTCTTTACCATTATAAAACAAGTCTTCGACAATTACGTAAGTCTACTTGGTAAAATTTGGTAATATTTTGTAATATACATACATAACATATGATATATTGAACTTAAATATAAATATTAATAGTAAATAATTTTAAACAATGACTGTAATTTATTATTACTACTGCTTTTTGTATCTCCATGTTGGTTTAAGACAAAGTTTTGTATTTTTTATCAATAATTTTAAGTACTTGTATAACTTGTAATATGTTCATTTGTATATAAAAGACACTGTTGTATCGTTAATTAAATAAATAAATAAATGAACAAACCACCTTAAAGCTCGTTTTTTCATCTAACTTTAGACATCCATTTTATACATGCATTCATTTCAGATGTCTTCATTCCGCCTTCTTATAAATATTGACACAGCACAACATTTACTAAGTGCACGCATTTCCACAGCATTAATCTTACATTAATCAGTCTTCTGCTAAGTTCAAGTTTCACTTTCATACCTAAAGGTACTTGACAACAAACTGGCTATTAGTAATACACTTAGTTGCACTGTATACAACGAAGTGTAATACAAATAGCGTATATCAACAGTTTTACTAAGCTCATCGCCTATTATGACAGCTGATTAGCATTCGTGAAATTCACAGATAAACAAGTCCGCCCTGCAGCCGGTCGTGAGATTTGACAGCTCTCAGCAAAAAAATAAATCGGAAGAATTTTATTGAAACACCTAAAACATGGCATATTTACATCTATATTTGTCGAAATATTATAAAAATACGCGATAGATCTTGCGCTGATTTTAAAAAAATTATGTGTATTGAATATTCAATTATAAACACTGACAAGACAAATCAAAATAACATAATTATTCGAATAAATCGAATCATAGTATAAATAGGCCAAAACCCATACGATGGTTGTCGTCAAAGAAAGAATACGAAAATTGAATTTTGAATACAAGAGAACGAGAGAGCAATATGTGCTTAGATTATCTGCGAAAGTAATTCGAAATTTGAATCTCGGTGGGTCCGTGATAACTGAACGAATTTTAAATACGTAGCTAACAATTTTTAAACCGGTGTAAAAGAGGACGATGTAT
>OX463850.1:4174756-4219049 GCA_949825065.1 Odontocerum albicorne
ATATATAAACAAATTCTATATTTATGAATACATATTTTCATAAATGTAGAATTTGTTTTACCTCCGTGAATATTTCACGGGTTGCAATTAGTCATAGTATAAAATAGGCCAAAGCCCATACGATGGTTGTCGTCAAAGAAAGAATACGAAAATTGAATTTTGAATACAAGAGAACGAGAAAGGAATATGTACTTAGATTATCTGCGAAAGTAATTCGAAATTTGAATCTCGGTGGGTCCGTGATAACTGAACGAATTTTAAATACGTAGCTAACAATTTTTGAATCGGTGTAAAAGGGGACGATGTATAAATGATATATATATATATATATATATATCTATATATATATATATATATTATATATATATATTATATATATATATATATATATTATATATATATATATATATATATATCTATATATTATATAGTATATATATATATATAATTATATATATATATTATATATATATATTATATATATATATATAAACAAATTCTATATTTATGAATATATCATATATTTTCATAAATGTATAATTTGTTTTACTTCTGTGAATATTTCACGGGCTGCAACTAGTATAATGTATTTGTACAACTTTTTATTCTAAAATAAAACATTTTTCATCATATTTTTCTACCACATTCAGTGTAACGAAATATTTTTATGACGCCATGAATTTCGTTATAATGGTATTTTACCTGTATATGGCAAAAAAACATTAGAAACGAAATTGTTCAACAATTTCCAGATTGATTGACGATATCGCACTTTGACAATTAACTGGCCGAATTGTGTATAGAACAATGAAGTATATTAAATTAATTAACACATGTTCTTTGACCGCCACAAATAAGGTATTACAAAAATCTGCACAATAATTTTCAACGCGAGTAACTTATCGTAGATTATGATGCAGCAATCTTTCATTTATACGTAAGTCCAGATTCATTAGCTGAATGACCAAGCACCTTAGGATAGAATAGATTTTGCACATAAAATCAAGAGCAAAATAAACCAAAATTTGCGTCATATTGTAATGGAAGAACTTTATAGTCTCATCTTAATGTCAACCAGAAGACTTAGATATTCTCTCCCTACTTGTTAAGTCAAACAATTGACTTTAATTCTTCCTTTGTATTGGAATTCCTGATTAAACAGGACGGTCACGGAGTACCAGTGGGCTTCTATAATAATATACTCCCATTGAAGCAACTTCAGGTCAATAGAAGTCATTAATTCTGACAATTTGATAAAATTACGATAGGAACTGTATGGTCAATAAAGCGGGCAGTGATCTCAAATTGATTATTCGCTATTGTTGACCAAGTCACCAAGTTGACTAAGGATGCGATGACGTTAGATAGGCGTTTGTTACAATATAACACATTATATACAATGAAGGAAACCGGAGTCATTGCATAAAATTGACTGGTCTATTGATAAGCAAAATGAATCAACATTTCAGAGGTGGTATCCAACAGTTTGGAAAAGTTAATCATACACGCCATCACGACGTTTTCCAATCGAGGTAGGCAGAAAGAACAGAGCGCTAGTTTTTTTCTTATCGGTACCTTATATGATTTATCTGGCTTTTAATATTTTCTTTTTTTAATAGATCATGGTTTAGGCGTTTGGAAAAAATGAATTACGAAACAATGACAAAACGAACATACAACTCAAAATAGCAAAGTGTGCGTGTAAGTAAACTGACGAAAACACGACTTAATCAAATTGACAAGGTTTTAAAATTAGGTAAAATGAAAAGTATGAATAAATAAATGTGCGTGACGAGATGTATGAATGTGAAGGAGGCAAAAGTTGTGTATTTGGATATAAACGTTTGGAGATCTATTCCCTTTGCCTACCTCGCAAAAAAAATAGCGTGATGATATGTATGTATGCTTCTTTCGAAATATCATTCACTTGATTCAACCATTCCATTCTTGATCTTCCTCTACCTAATTTCCACTTACATTTGTACTGTATATTAGTTTTGTTAGTCTTTCTTCATTTATCCACATGATCAAACCATCTCAGAGTGTTTTTCTTAACACTTGCCTTGATTGAAAAATGAATATTTTAAATTAAAATTATGCAAAATCTGCTAGGTTATTTTGTGTTATTAGCTATAAAAATCATTTTATTATGTGTTAAAACGTCGAATGATCAAATAAAATATAAGTCCGGGTCACTCGCTGTCCATCACAGGGTGGCAAGTGTTAATCTTACTTAACACATCAATCTTAAGACGGTTTGGACACGTAAAGAAAATCAATAACGAAAGAATGACTAAGCTAGAAAACATATACAAAAGAGTGCAAGGTGTGAGTGGAAGAGGTAAATCGAGGAAAACGTGTCATCAATTTTTTTTTAAATTTATTTTAAACATGACAAGAAATATACATAATTTGCGAAAAAACAACAGGTAATTTAATTTGGACACACAATAATAATGGATCTGGGTTTGTCGCCTTTTATTTGTCGTGTCCCCAGTAAACTAGATTTTTGCCTGTATCTCACTGAGGATATACACTGAGGACATCTTTAACATATTTCTGGTTGGTTGGAAGAGATTGCCATATGGCAATAAGCCCACCAGGTTGTACTAGATACAACAATATTATAATACAACACAACCTTTAACTCATGGATTAGAAGACATTACGAATGTAGATGAGGCAAAAGTTTTGTGGTTGGATAGAAAAGTTTGGGGTCTTATCTCTCTGCCTACTCGGCAAGGGACACGGTGTGAACGTATGTATATACTTAATCAACTGTATCCTATCACCGCAAGTATGCATTAATCTCACTAACAATAGGAAGTGAATAGATGCCATTAATAGCGATAACGTGACATAATAACGCCACTGTTGTCATCAATATGTCTGATAGGCGTGCTATATAGGGAGCTATCGATCCCCGATAGTATCGAAGATAACTGACGAGCTATTTGTCAATGTCCAAGCGGCTGAACCAATATACGATCCGATGATCTGGAACAAGAACTTTGTTTACTGACTGGAAATTTCTATTTACTGACTGTTCGAGATGATCTTAACAATTTCAACGTTTGTTAGATAAAAAAGCAGAATTGTATAAGTCAAAAAGACACATAAATGTACCTTTGTATTACTTTATGGTTAAATTAAGTAATTTAAATGTCTTACTGTTGGACATTTTTTTCAATACCATAAAACGTCTATATATAGACTCTCAGCACTTTAACTCTTTGAGGCACGGAATTTTAACTAATAAAAAAACCCATGTTGCACAGAAATTTTATTTTAAATTTTTGAACAAATTTGGTTTATTTTAATTAGTAAAGAAATACAATAACAAGAAAAAAATAAAAAACAAACAAAAAGTCATTAAGGTTTTTAATTATAAGGTGGGACTTATTAACTAGTTTCAAGAGATGGGACTAAATTTAAACCTCAATTCCAGTAGCAATTTTAATTTTTCGAGGTGGTATAAAAAAAGTCCCACCATGCAGATTGAAGTAACAAAAAGGTGGGACACTTCCAGTCCTGTCTAGCCCCAAAGGGTTAACGGTTAAACACGCATACATACATACCATTAAGTCATCTCCCTGACAAGGAAAGCAAAGAGGGCAAAGTGCCAGACTTTTCTATCTTAAAACACATCTCCCATCTTTTCTACATCTTTCAAAATATTATTCACTTGATCCATCCCTACTTTCCTTGGTGTTTCTCTATCACGTATTTCTCTCACATTTGCCCTGTATATTTGTTGTGTTAGTATTTCTTTATTCATTCGTTCTTTATGCCCAAACCATCTTAGAGTGTTCCTCTTCATCTTACTCAACACGTCTACCTTAAGTTTACATTCATACCTAATCACTTCATTCCGTATTCTGTAAATAATTATTGTATAAATAAAAATTACGCATACATAATATTACATACTATTACGCCATCTCCCTGATGAAGAAGGCAAAGAGGACAAAGTGCCAGACTTTTCCATCTTGACACACATACGTCACCTGTTCTATATCCATACATCATTATAAAAATATAAATATGTACGATATCTCTATATGAGTGAGTTTGGTGTCTATCCATAGCTTTATCCTACTCAGTTTCTGCTGGGAATGCTCGGGTATAACTCCTTGAGCGTAAGAAGAGATCTGCGTCTCCTGGTATACGTTGTCAGACTTGTTCGAGGAGTTCTAAGCTGTCCAGCATTATTACAAAGATTAGCGTTAAATGTTCCTAACAATTACACTAGACTGCGCCGGCAAGAACTGTTATCAATAACATACGCAAGAACACGTCTTCCAGCTGCTATGCCTGTTGGAAGGGCCTTAACTCCTTTGAACGGGACTGCTTCGGACATTGACATATTTCATATAACATTACCAAAAGCAAAAGAAAATTTTATTCTAAAATTGAACGCTAACATTTATTATTAATGTACATGAGGCTAAATTTACGAAAGATTCCGACCTCCTCAATATATTAATATGCATTTCGTCAAAAAAAAACATCCCTTATAAAAAAATATTCCTTTGACTTAGGAAACCCCAAGTCATCGGGATCTCTTATGGGATGAACCTATGAATTTCAATACTATATATGGGCATATACATATAAGTGGCCCACATTTGACATATTCAGAGACAATTGGAGAAATATCACGCTGGTTTTACGGAACAGTTTGTCAAGACGAAATTTAATCCTATAGTATGTTATGTGTGCGCGCGCTTGCGGAACAGTACGCCTTACCATGCGCTGATATCTGTTCATACACACTATAACTTGTTCAGACAGGAAATTTTTGATACAAACACTGTATAAAGAAAATACTTGGAATTTTAAACAAGTATATCCAATTTGATCAATAATTTGCAATCATGCATTTTTCGACAGCCTGGTAAGTAATCAAATCACATTGTAAATGCAACGAAATTTTCAGTTACACAGATTTTAAATTTTCAGCAGTTAACTAGTGCAAAATAAATAAAAATAAAATAACTACGAATCGGCGATTCATCAAACTCAAATGCAATATTCCAAACAAAAAAAAACAGATGCGACCGAGTTACTGAAAAACAAAATCGGGGCAAAATTTTCATATTTGTGAAGTTAATAAACAAAATTTAAAAATGAACAGTATTTTCATTTACATTTTTTCCTTGTTTTTTTTTTTTCATTCGTGTTTTACCTTTCAGTATCTTCTTAGTTCATTGTTCATTTGCTTGTTCATTTATTTATTTATTTAATTAACGACACTACAGTGTAATATAATATATACAAATTAACATGTGACAGGTTATACAAGTACTTAAAATTATTGACAAATAATACAACTTTATCTTAAACTAACATGAAGATACAAAAATCAGTAGAATAAATTACAGTCATCGTTTTAAAATTATTTAATAATCTTTGAGAATTTTGTGGGAATTTTATGGATATATTGTATATTGCGATATAGAAGACACATGACCTCATTAGTGGAACGAGATGCAAGTTGCTTTGCAGAATTAAAAGCTTCACACATGTTGATGCAGGGTAACTCAACTCCAGAGGCAAAATATTGTCCTTAATGTTTGCTTTATGTTCTAGAAAATTAAATATTCCTCTTACTTTTATGTTATGTCTTAGAATTGAAAATATTTCTCCTAATGTTGTATCCTAGAAGAGAAAACTTTCCTCCTACTATTATCTTAAGACACAGACAATAATCCTTTTTATTTTGTGTCCTAGAAGACGTTCCAAGTCACTCTTACTTTTTGAACTAGAAAAGAAAATGTTCCACTCCGTTTGTATAACATTTTATTACGTACACTCTTAAAAAAAATATAGACCCTTATAATTCTAAGTACCAAATGGAATCCGCAATTCCCGGATTTTGAAGACAGCCATTTTATGAACTAGACCACTGAAGTCGTCTGTATATCAGAGAAGAGAAAACATCCCTATCGCTAAGTGAGATAATTTTGCACTTATCTTCTAACCAAAAACAACTTCTCCTTATGTTCTGATCCAGAATAGAAAACGATGTACAGATAGTGTAAGGTGAGACATGACAGAATAACCACGAAACCGCCATAATGAAGTGAAACCGAGTGTTGACACCCCGTTCATATACATATACTCGTAGATCCAAATGTTAAGTACAGAATACGCCGCGTTACTCGCAATCCTCCAATTAAGAAGGGTTACGGGAAATTAAACTTACAACTTAAATCACTTAGATGAGTTATATATTTCAGTATTTTCAAACCTGCGGAGGAGCCTCAGTTAAGTTTTAGTTCGATCCCTCTACCCACACTGTTATGAGTGACAAAATAAGTCCCCAGCCAGCGCAACATACAAGTACACTAGACGATCGAATTCTTATTTTTTTATGAGCGTGACGTTACGTAGTGATGAAAAAGAATCTGCCCAAGGGACTTCTCCGGTGGCGACACACCTGAGTGTAAAAAGAATACACGTGACGAAGGACTTAAGGTCCGAAGTCACAGGAGAAAGAAAATGACTCGCAGTGCAGTAAATACACTTATAAAGCGGCTTAAGACCAATACTACAAATAGCTTAGCAAGTTGATAGTACTTTCGCAGAAAACTTCGAATACACCAAAACTATCCTTTGATATCACTAGATCGGAGTATTTAATCGGTTCGAAAATGAACCAATGTAAAGCTGAATGGATATGCCTTCAGAAATTATTGATTCTATTATCGCAGTCCACGACATGTGATCTGCGAAATGTGTAACTATAGAACTATTGATTCTATTATAGCAGTCCACAATATGTAACTATTGATTCTATTATAGCAGTCCACAATATGTAACTTTAGGAACGGGTTGTTCCTTAACGAAGAGATGAGGATGATCGTTGGGTTTAATAAAACTCGTTTGAAATCGGAATATGCAAAGAGATATTTTATTGATAAACGTCGGTATTTATAATATTTGGAATGTGTGTGAGAATGCGCAAGAGATATATCGCCGTCTCGTCTTTTGCCTCACAATATATTTATTGTCATCACGTAGGGTATTCATAGTTTTGACTAACAGCGCGGAAGATATGTTGCTGTCTCGTTTCTCGTGGAATGCGGTCTCCACTGATAGTGAGTTCAATGACCGGCCGGGCGACCTTTGCTCATCGCCGTATCACATTCTTTGCAGAGCGAGTTCAATGACCAAGCGGCCAAAGGTCGCCTCATTGGGTTCAGTGACCGCACGCACGGTCGCTACATAACCATTGATTCTATTATAGCAGTCCACAACATGTGATCTGCGAAATGATCCAGATGTACAATACATTTACAACAGAGCGAAAAAACAAAAGTGAAGCCATTTAAGCTCTCGTGCCCAGAGTGAAATTGGTAAGTCCAATAGCTTCGATACACCCACGGGAAGCCGAGTCTAGCCCTGATGCAAGTTAAAAAATAGAATGTCAGTCTTTCCACAGAGTATAACGACCATCGATGCCGCCAAATTGACAAATGGCCCTCAAGGCAGGCTTTAAAAATCGAGAGTCATCCCTGGCAAGAGGTGAAGGCTAACGTCACCTATCCTCGGAGGTTGACCCTTAACGAAAAGAATAATCGTGGCGCGACCCTGTACCTCTAGATGAGCTTTTTAAGACGAAAAGTTCTTCCACCGAGCATCTCCTATAAGCCTTGGAAAAATACAAAAGTTTGGCGTTTGGGTTCCACGTGTTTTGAGTGAAAACAACAAAAATCAACGTTCGACAATTTGTTGGTTTACTCGCGCGTCATCGAGCTACGCATTGCCACAAGCAATGGTTCCTTTACCGCATCATTACTGATGATGAACTGTCCTTTCATTTATATTATCTTCACCGTACACTTCGCAAATATCGCGAGCAGCTTTGGCAGCTTTATTCCCTCGATTGAACGCGTACAGAAGGAGGTGTCGAAAATGTTCACTTTCGTCTACTTGACATTCCATTTTGAAGGCTTGTAATCAAATAAAATAATATATGTAACGTAAAAGCAAACACAATATCTTGTAGAGCAGAAAATTATCTTTCGAATGACGTATAACATTTACCATTTTGTTTTACTTTTGGTGCTCATTTTTAAATAGGAAAAAAACGGACACAACGTATGTTAACACCTAATATATTTCCAGATATTCTATTTTTTTTAAGTATACTTTTAGTAAGTCTCACTAAGGTAGTGGTAACTTCATCTTCTTGAAGTGTTCCCTCTACTACATGTTACCTGCAGTCCGAATAATTAAGTGGAATTGCATCCAAAACACTCCCGCAAGTTTTTAATCCAAGAGATGCGGGGTCATCCTCTGCCCCCTTTGCCATTTTTTTTCTGGATGATCAGTTGTGTAATAATGTATCTTGTACCCTTCAATATGTAAACAATATACTACAGCTTGCTAGCAATAATGATAAGGTTATTATTAACTAAGAAAACACACATTGTGATGAGTACTTTAACCTTTCCCTTTACCATTTTGTTATACTTTTGGTGCTCATTTTTAAATAGGAAAAAAACGGACATAACTTATGTTAACACCTAATATTTAAAAAAAAACATCGTTTTTATTAAGCATTCACGGTTGTCATTTACGCGTTGTTTTCCTGGAATCAATTAATGGAGGGTTTACTTAATATTACTCGTCAAATTGCCTGGATTTTAGGGTTACATCAAGCAGTCGTTACAAAATGAAGGTTAACTTCCAATAATATTTACTTATAATTATATTATATTACATCTACGGTAGGTCATGATTCATGATCCAGGGCTCAGGATTTATGAACGTGGCTCGGTTTTTAGAGACCGTAAATCAAGATTGACCATCGAAATCACCATTCCACTTATATCAATAATCATTACATATCGATAATTTCCAGTGGCGTTACTACATAATATGGGCTTGTATAAAAGTTAATAAAAATTTCAAATAATCAATTTATGTCAAAACAATTAATTATTAGGTCCTTACATATGAAATTGGCGTTTTGTTTGGGAGGAACATAAAGTTGATTTTTTTTTAATATAATATATTTATTTAATCAAAGTATGTACCATTGCTATCTATGCACTTTTGCCATCTCATAGGTAGTTCATCGATCCCTTTACTAAAAAAACCATTCGGACGGGAATCAATAAAATCTTTGAAGTCGGTTTGGACTGCCCCATTGGAGTTGAATTTTTTCCCTTGCAAGAAGTTATCCAAATTTCGAAAAAAATAGTAATCTGTTGGGGCAAGGTCCGGAGAGTACGGTGGATGTCTTAGACATTCCAATTGAAGCTCTTCTAATTTGGTAGCCGTCTGTTGTGCAGTGTGTGGTCTAGCGTTATCATGAAGCAGCAGTGGCCTAGAGCGATTAACCAGCCTCGGTTGTTTAGCAGCTAGCTTTTCCATCATGGTTTGCAGTTGCTGACAATAGACATCTGCCGTAATCGTCTGGCCAGATTTAAGAAAGCTGTAGTGAACGACACCAGCACTAGTCCACCAAACGCTCACAAGTAACTTTTTTGGAGTCAATTTTCGCTTGGGGCATGGTTTGGCTGGTTCGGCAGGGTTCAGCCATTGCGATGAGCGCTTCCGATTATCATACAGGATCCACTTTTCATCACAGGTAATGATTCGATTCAAAATCCCTTCATTATTGTGCCGGTTGAGTAATGCAACGCAGCAGTCAACGCGCGCTTGTTGATTTGCTTCACTCAATTCGTGAGGTACCCACCTTTCAAGCTTTTTCACCTTCCCAATTTGCTTCAAGTGGATTAAAACAGTTTTATCACTAACACCGCAGCCTGCAGCTAACTCGGACGTGGTTTGCGATGGATCCGCTTCCACAATAGCCTTCAATTCTTCATTATCAACTTTGGTCTCCGGCCGTCCACGGGGCTTTTTCTGCAGGTCGAAATTTCCAGAACGAAAACGTTGGAACCAAAAACGCACTGTGTTTTCTTTTGCGGCACCGTCGCCATACACATCATTAATCCTTCGAGCCGTTTCTGCAGCACTGGTGCCACGGTGGAACTCGTACTCGTAAATAACGCGATATTTCAAGTTTTCCATTTTGTAAACTGAGTGACGCAAAGAAAAAAAACAATTGAGGAAAAAACAAATGAATTATAATTTTCGAAACACAAATACTTGAGTAAATAGCTGTATAAATTTGAATTTGGAATTCCTAACCAAAGAGAAGATATTTGAGATCAAAGTTGCCAGTACGGCAAAACGCCAATTTCATATGTAAGGACCTAATAGTTGACAATCGAAATAAACGAAGATCTGCGAATGAGTTGTAAAATTTATTAAATCCTATAAAAAAGTTCGCGGAATAAAATATTGTAATAAAATAATTAGTTGAAAATAACTGATTTTGCATAAAACTCGTATATTGTTGAGGACCTACGTGGCCTAGTAGAAAAAACGCTGGCCAAATGCCTGGAGGTTTCGGGTTCAATTCCCATTAATACCTAAAAACAATAGTACTACGAGTAGCTGGATTACAAGAGCAATAATGAACTAAGTGTTAGTTGCTGACTTATGTAAGTGGTTGTCAACCCAAAGACTCCATTACTAGGGTAGAATACAATAGTGTCTCCCGGCCACACTCTTCAATATGTCTGCATCATCAATTCGAATATTTTGAGGGGCATCATCCACACTTAGTAACAAATATACTTCTATTAAATTTGATTTAAATGCGTGCTGATTATTTATCAAAAGTTAGAAACATTACGATTAAATGTAATATATTATAATACAATAAATCGCACCATTTCTTTTATAAAGTAAGCAAAGAGAAAAAATATTTACAACTATTCATGCAAACAACTTTTGCATCGTCTAAATTCATACATATCAGTGAATATATCAGTTTCTCACACTTCTCCGTAGGTAAAGTTTTCCCACCACCATTTCTTATCCTCCTGATTCACTATTTCCATACATTTAATATTAATTAAATAATACCTACGCCACTGCAATATTTCCTCTTACATTCTTATTGTCTGATGGAGAAAATGATTTACGTTTAAAAACGTGATCATAAACGTTATGGTATACTAAATTAATGTTCATAAAAATTAAGTTATTAATGTAAATGGTTTTTTCATGTAACTCATGTACAATATAATTATAAGTGTTCTAATGTTGTTTTAAAATTGGACGGTTTTTTTTTAATTCTATTTATTTTAATTCTTGAATAAAACACAATTTGCTTTGATTTCAAAAAATCTTTTAATGGTGATTGAAGTATATGTTAATGTATGACATATAAACACAAAAAAAATATCGACCAAATGTCGACCTCTTGCAGCACCACAGATGTCCACTCTTTTGTCAAAAATTTTGATGACATTTTGGCATAATTGCGGTTCTAACTCACCAATAACACGAATAATTTCGTCCTAAATCATCCAAGTCAAAATAGAAGGCCGAAAAGGTGTTGGCAGGAGGCAAATCTCCTTGTTCCGCAATATACGTGATTGGACTGGTATGAGGAGCGTTGGAGATCTTTTTCGGGCTGCCGGGGACAAAGATATCTACTCTCAATTGATATTCAACAATGGGGGACCTGACATGACACTGACAAGAAGAAGAATTTCGTCCTTCAGCTCAGGAATTGATCGGGGGTCATTTTAATAGACCTGGCTTTTCACGAAACCCCAGAAAAAATAGTCCAACGGTGTCAGATCACGTGATCTTGGTGGCCAATTAACATCACCGTTTCAGGAGATTACAATATATAAAATAATTCAACAATTTTAACGCGTTGTTGTATTGTATACGACTACGTTTTTATAAATGTCATACATTACACTTCTCAAATGTCACAAGACCCAGGCAGGTTCGCGACGCCATCTGTGTTTTATCCCAGAATTTAAAAAAAACGCTCAATTTGAAAGACCCTTTACTTCCCTAGTAGTAAAGTTTTTCATTTATTTTTGCTTCATTTTAAATAATTCGTTATGAATTTAAAATACTTTCTTATTAAAAAGCATTATTCTAATTTATATATTTTTTCTGTTTTTTTTATAATTTACTTTAATGATTTTTTTCCGTTTTGATTGTGTGTTCAAGTTTTGATGTTTTTCAATTTTATTGCTATTCTTTTGTGTTAGTGGTGTGTTTTGAGATTTGTTTGATTGCTGTTTTCATATGAATTTTATGTCGTTTTGCTTTGTTTTTTGTTATAAAAATTCGTCTATCGTAAAGGCTGCGACCGTTAAAAATAAATTATCTCTGACAAAAACATTTGATTCATAAGGAGGTATGATTGGATAAAATTAATGATATTTTGAAAAAAGGAAATGTAAAAACTCAAGAAATCGTAGGAACTGTATGACGTATATCATATGTATGTAAAAAAGGAGAAAAATGTGTGCTGCGATATGAATGTCTGGCGCTCTTTCCTATCTGCCTACCCTGACAATGAAACGGCTTGATGGTGTGTATGAATGGAATTTTAAATGTTTCTTTGTAACCTAAAAACTTTATGACTTCTCAACTAGTAACTGAAGAACAGATCTTCAAAAATGTGATCGATGTTGAGGAGATTCGCATGAAATTAACTAAAAGTTAACGGATTAACTAAAAGTTTACCGTTAAACAAACTTTTAGATTAGCAGATACTAATTCGCAAAATATATTTGAATATGAAAATTTGATGAAAATGCAAATTTCAACAAAAATGGAATATCCATGTAGCGATCAAGAGAGATAAAGATCGCGGGAAGAAGACGCAGCCATCAGAGCGTGGAGCGTTCAAATCACCACAAGCACTCAAAAGCAAGCTATCACAATTAACCAACACTTTTAGGGTCGGCTACTATCGATTTTGAAAAGGAGAGTTCTTTGACTTGCGCTATAAGAGAATGGTGGACAAACATTGCAATCACTCAGTTCTTGGAATGCATTAAAAAGCGACTGGAAAAAACTTAACTTCTAGTCAGTTATATAACATAACGTGTTACTTTCCTGATTTGTCTTTCCTTTTTCTTTGATTGATATCTCACTTTTACTTTTATTATGTACATATTCATAAAATCTCCTGGCTCCGCAATATACGTGAATGGACTGGTATAAGGAGCGTTGGGGATCTTTTTCGGGCTACTGGAGACAAAGATGCCTACTCTCAGGTGATATTCAACGTTGAGGGGACCTGACATGACACTGGGAAGAAGGTGTTCATAAATTTCATAAAGATTTCAATATTTTTTGCGACCATGTAACTTGTTTTATTAAATTTAGGTTGGTTAATTGGTTGGAAGTGATTGCCACCTGGCAACAAGTCCATCAAATTGTTTATACAGTGAAGTATTAAAAAAATGAATAGTTTTTTTATTTAACAGTTAAATATGCAAAGCACACTCTCCTGCTTAACTAGGCCTATGCACTTCCTAAGACAAGAAGTTTATAATATAATCCTGTAGAGGTTTCTAATTAATCTCTTTACAGGTAATTCACGTATTCCTGTATATGTTTCTAATAAAGTACTGTATGCTTCTCTAATAAATCTCTTAAGAACTTTATTTTTTTTGACGTTTTGTAAATTTTACAATTTGGCAACCCTAACAAATCCATACACACAGAAGCAATTCAAGAGTTCTGCTGAACCCCCCCCCCCCCCTACAATTAGTTCTGCTAATTAAGAAATTGGATATCATCCAACTTCATAATATCATCTGCTTACCAACGCTTCTCCAAAGATATAATCATTTTTTTATATAACGTGAAATCCCCAGAAAGTTAGATGGACTGAAATTATATGTGTTGATAGCATTAAGAATTCAAGTTACATAGTGAACTTGTTTTAAGTTTATATGTGTTAAACTAAGTACGTAACAAACGCCATATATTTTTAAAGTTTATTTTATATAGCCACTGCCTTCCTTTACTTCTTCTCCCTGGCTCCATCCCAACTCACTGTCTGCGAAGACTGTTGAGGTCAGCTCTCCTCGTCCTCAGGTTGTATGCTATTCTGTCCCAGACTACGTCCCCTAGGCCATGTCTCTGCATCAGGTTATCTTTTTGCACCACCCACGAATTATTTGGTATTCCTCTGGTTGTTATTAGAGGAAAATCCATGGAGATTGCCTGGTTCACAATGTGATAGGGTGATCTGCGTCCAACGTGCCCACACCATCTCAATCGCCTCTCCTCCATCTTACTGTTGATGTCTGTAACACCTAGGCTTCCACGAAAGCGTGAACTTTTTATTTTGTCTCTTAGGGACACACCAGCTAACCATCTTAGCATGCGCATTTCAGCAGTTTCTAGTTGCCTTCCTTACTACCTTCCTTTACTTCTCTCATCTTATATACGAGGAAATATAATGTTTTCATTTAATAAAGCAATAATTGCTAAAGGCTACATCTATATACAAATTTACTAACAAAATACAATTAAATTAATCTGGTTTATATAACATAATACAACTATAAACTAACTTAATTTTGTACATGTGATTTTTTTATTTTTAAGTATACTCGTATTAACACCTACAAACTTTCTTATAACTAGATAACAATTCAACTAATTATTAAGCACGTACATACGAGTACATGTCCACTCATTCAGGCTTCTTGCATAAATCATCTTATTCACTCAGACCTTGGTCGTCCCAGCTAATACTGTAGGTAGACTAGTCAGGCAACAGATGATGCATCGGGAGCCTGTGTTTATAACGAGAAGATAGTGATCAAAGGATTACTATGATCGTATTGGCTTTAGAAGACTTTGTCGATTCTGTATATTTACTTTGTAATATTTTGAATCTGTCAATATAGTAAAAGTGAGATTGAATAACTAAAATCGGCGCCATGTAAATTATCATTTAATTATTATTTTATATAAACAAGTTAAACTCAATTTAAAAAAAGCTTAAAGAGAATTATACATTAAAAAAATACAATTTATAAATTAGAAGTAATTGTTAGGAATAAACAACTCCCTTTATTAAGTAAACTCAAAATACTTCCTTTAAAAACTTTTTTGGAATGTTGAAGGTGTCAGTAATATTCGAGGTCATATTTGAAAATATAACCCGTAAAACAAAGGAAGAGAGTTTGGCAAGTTAGTTATTAATTTTCTTGTCGGGGTACACGGAGAGGAGAGAGCGCCTGACTTTCCTATCTCGACATAAATCCTTCGCCTTTTATACATCCAAACACCTTATAACACTACTTCTACTATGACATATTTTACTTTTTACGTTCTCTTTTTTTCAAAATAGCATTTACTTGATCCAACCATACATTTCTTGATCTTTTTCTATCACACATTTCACTCACATTTGCACTATTAATTTTGTTAGTATTTTGTCATTAAATTGTTCTACATGCCTTAACCATCTCAGAGTGTTGTATTCCATATTACTGGACCATCTGCCTTAAGTTAACATTTATCCCTTATCCGTTTTATTCTTCGCAGTGAGCGCATTTCTACAATATTTATTTGACTCTTTTCAAACTTAAAATAAGTGTTGCCACCATGTTTGAAAGGCTGAATTTTAAGAAAATGAAACTCTTATGTAACTAATGTCGTGAATTTTCCATAACACTGGGTCAATTACCAAAATCTCTAATATATCCCGAATAAGGAGTGATGGCGAAAAGAACATGGAGTGGACGACAAACTTTTAGATCTATTGCTTCCTTATATGAGGAAAGCACATCAGGTGTCAGAGTAGGTGAATATATGACTGAATGGTTTTGTGTTACAAAAGGTGTCAAGGAAGGATGTGTAATGTCTCCATAGATCCGGCGCTCTGTCCTCTCTGCCTAACTCAACAGAAAAATGGCGTGATAGTTTGTAGGTATGTATCGTTTATACGTTTCATTAACTACTTTTGTATTTATATTTTGAGTTAAATAATAAAGTTCTTCTCAAATATTGCTTTATACACTACGTTGAGCGCATTTTTGGAAAGATTGGTCTATAAACGGCACTATAAACATTGCAATTTAATTGTTACTATTACGTTAAAAATATACGATCATATATATCTATAATCACTATGAAACAAAATGTGATTGATTGTTAGAAATTGATTTAAAACAATAAATCCGCAAGATGTATTTGCATGAAAGTGTTAAATAAATCAATATTGTATATTGTACACTTTGCGGGTTTATTTCTTCCTGCCAACCAAAAAGATTTTGAAAGTAGCCTTAACTGAAAACCACTTTTTTTTAGTCTGGGTTCCAGCGGAATTCGAATCCGCAACCTCCAGGCTGGGAGACAGGCGTCTTTCCAACTAAGCCACAAAGGTTGAATTTATGTTTCGATTGTAAAATAAATATTTTAAAATACAACTTACTATATTTTTATATTGCTCTAGTTTTGTATACATTTTCAGGAACCAATTATGTATGAAAGCCGAGGACTATCCGTATTGAAATTATTGACTAAATAAAAGTTTTTAATTCAATTGAATCAATGTGCTAATTATTACATTCGAAAGCATAATTAAATAATCAAGTAGCCTTTGGCAATTTAAAATATTTAAATAATAAATTCGTTAAAAATCGATTTATACGTTTTCCGTTATGGTGATATTGCATGATAGAATATTTAATTGGGAAGCCGGTCCAATAATTCTATTTTGAACTCTGATTGAAATCGAAGCTGGAAAATTGAAAAACCTTCGCGTGTAATTATTTCGAAGTACTCGTACTTAACAGGAAAACTGCACTCGAATATCGCCAAGTACAGCGCAGAAATTTTCTGTTTTAACTAAAATATTAATAATTTATATCATCATTCTATTGTGTTAAACTTTCGTTGTATTTAGTACAATCTGGCAAGCTTATTATCACATAGAAATCTCTGTCAACCAACCAGAAATATGTTAAAAGAGATCGTAAGTGGGCAGATAACAACAATCACACATATAGTACCCGGCGGTAAGTAATACACATCGGGCATAAGAAAGAGACTGTCGGCCATAATCGGATATCTTCGGCTTTGTAGAGCGTCGTCTCTGTCCCTAGAACGTTTGACAACGACTGACAAATCGCGACGGAACACGTGTATGAATGACAGAGACGACGCTCTACAAAGCCGAAATTAGCCGATTATGGCCGACAGTCTTTTTCTTAAGCCCGATGTGTATTACTTACCGTCGGGTACTGTACCTTGTACGTGCTAATATTATTATGAGACATATCTTTAAACAGACAAGAATCCACTTATTTTTTTTAATACCATCAGGAATCGAATCCGAAAGGGTGCAAAACTAGCGCCCTACAGATGTAACCACGAAGGTTATCAAATTCAATTTCTATGATGTTGTTTTATAGTGACTTGAGTTTTGAACTCCTTCGCCGGACTTCGCCAGACAATTGATAATTGCGAAATATTCAATTTTTTCAACTCGAACATTTCAGAATGCAACGAAACAACATGTATTCTATCGGCTCTAATTAATATACTACTGACGGGGTAAAAGTATCAATTTTAACTATAATATCACCTAACCATGCGATGGGCGTGGTACATGTTCATATAAGCTCTAGCTCTCGATCGTTAAGGAACGAGATGATGATAGTTGTTGGTAAATAAATAAACTCGTTAAATCGGAATGCGGAAAGAGAGAGTGTTTATTTTTATAGTAACGTAGGTATTTATATGTTTTTGGAATGTGCACGAGAGTGCGCTCGCGATATGCTTCTGTCTCGCTTATGTGAATGCAGAGAGCGGTTATTGTCGTATGTGGGTATTTATCAAAATACGGAACTGGTGAGATAGCCGTGGTGCGTTCCCTTTCTCTGGCGTGAGGTGCGAGAGCTCGGCCGGCGTCAATGGCCGGAATGTGACCTTTGGACTGTTTACTATAATTTATCGAGAAATCCGAAGGTCGTTTCATCGGTCATTGACCGTATGTATGCGACAATATCATGCGACGACCGTGGTTCCCCACATAGTTAAAACTAAAAAGTTTTAAATCATATCAGTACATGCTCAACAAAAGAAAACCCCAAAACATACATACTCGAAAAATAATGTTCGGGTGATTATCCGTCTTTGTAGAGTTCGTGGGCATATTCTCACGTATTTATGGATTTCGTGGGTATGGATAGTCATTTGAATGATTTATGCAACCATGTAACTTGCTTCATTTACTTTTGTCTGATTGGTTGGAAGAGATTGCCGCATGGCAATAAGCCCGCCAGACACAAAGTGTTAATAAATAAATAAAATACTTTCGGCTTATAAGGACGCAATATTACGTATTAGTTTACGTTCAACACCATATTCATTCTATATTTTCCGTAGTCTCTTATCACAAAGTCATATGTTTTTTCAAGTCCACAATATCAATATAAGAATTTTAATACTTTTCAACAAGCATGACCCTCACCAAGAAGAAGCCACCATGATCAAAACAGTAGCAATGTCACCACTTGAACAATGATAAATGACCTAGTCCGGACCAATACAAGACGTATTGTGCGAGTGCGACCAGTGGCTCTTGGAGCCGTTCCGCTCAATTGCTCTGATGGATCGAGTGGAGAGCGTTCAAAATCACACTGTTAAGAGGTTGATTGATGACTTCAATTAATATAATACGGTGTTATGTCATATACGAGTATTGGATTTAATCCTTACATAAGCCTTAAGATAGAGTTGTTTTTAAAAGATTGCTTTACAAAAGCATTGCGTTTTTAATTTAATTGAGATTTGTACACATTTCTACTTATCGACAAGAGGCAATGCCATCCGAGTATAATTGCCAGTCATATGTGACTTATTATGTGCAAGCTTTTAAATTTCAGCAACGGTACCGTCTCGACTAGGGGTAAATTACTGAAAATGATTTTTTTGGGAATGATAAAAAGTAAAAACATGATAAATTATTTATTTGACGACAACCATCGTATGGGTTTTGGCATATTTATACTATGATATCAATTTTTGAATACCTGTTCTTTAAAATACGAGTATATTTACATTAAATCATTTAAAGCGTTAACTAACATATTATATCATCTCTGTGTTAAGACGCTAATGTATTATTACTTTTATCGCAATCGTCAATAACGATCGAAAAAGATTGTGTATGGCGTTGTGCTGGTGTCAATCTAGACTGTATTGTATTACACTTTTATCATATGCAGACTTATTGTCGTGTATCAATTTCTCACAACCAGAAAGATGTTCAAACTCTAGGCAACTAGAAACTGCTGAAATGCGCATGCTAAGATGGTTAGCTGGTGTGTCCCTAAGAGACAAAATAAAAAGCTCACGCATTCGTGGAAGCCTAGGTGTTACAGACATCAACAGCAAGATGGAGAAGATACGATTGAGATGGTATGGGCACGTTGGACGCAGAGCACCCGATCACATTGTGAACCAGACAACCTCCATGGATCTTCCTCGAATAACAACCAGAAGAAGACCAAATAATTCATGGGTGGTGCAAAAAGATAAACTGATGCAGAGGCACGGCCTGGGGGACGTAGTGCGGGACAGAATAGCATACAACCTGAAGACGAGGAGAGAGAGAATCCAACTGATACAAAAAACTAACTGCGAAAGTCTCAAAACATATTTAACCTAACAAACGTATGGAATTAATAGTCTAAATCAAGAATTCCCAAACTTTTTTCGGCCGCAGACCCCTTTACCAAAAACTTTTAAAACCGTCGACCCCCTAGTCATTTACTTTACTTACTTAAATTAATACGTTTGTACAGTACTTGATATTCAATATTTCACTAGATATCAAATTTTTCATTTTAATCACTTGTAATTAAGGATTGAAAAAGATAAAAGGACTACGGATTATGCATTGCATTATCTTGTGCAACATTTAATATTGATATCTGCCCTGACGAAAATTAAAGCAAGTTTTTCGTCCACAAGTTTGGTATGTAATGTGATTTTATCAAAAAGGTGTTTTTTTTTAAATTATTTTACTTCTTAATAAGGTACCTATTGGAATCATAGATATTTTGAATAAACAAACAAATAGCTGTTGTAAAGAGATGTATTTTTGCCGTCGTCGACCCCCTATTTTTTTTTATTGACCCCTAGAAAAATCAAATCGACCCCAGGGGGTCGATATCGTACATTCTGGGAACTCTTGGTCTAAATTATCATAAAAATGAAATAAATACATTTTTGAAATTTATATTTTCTGTAGCGTAAAGCAACTAAAATCATTACGCTCACATCAGAGTGAAAATTGTATAAAATAAAAATAAATGAACTGGAAGCATATATTGAAACGAAAATATTAGTGGTACATTTTCATACGATTTCTCTGACTTTCTACGATTCCGTCTTTCAGAATACCATTCACTTGATCCATCCCTACTTTCCTTGGTGTTTCTCTACCACGTCTTTCTCTCACATTTGCCCTGTATATTTGTTGTGTCAGTCTTTCTTTATTCATTCGTTCTTTATGCCCAAACCATCTTAGAGTGTTCCTCTTCATCGTACTCAACACGTCTGCCTTAAGTTTACATTCATACCTAATCACTTCCTTCCGTATTCTGTAAATAATTATAAATAAAAATTACGCATACATAATATTACATACTATTACGCCATCTCCCTGATGAAGAAGGCAAAGAGGACAAAGTGCCAGACTTTTCCATCTTGACACATATACGTCACCTGTTCTATATCCATACATCATTATAAAAATATAAATATGTACGATATCTCTATATGAGTGAGTTTGGTGTCTATCCATAGCTTTATCCTACTCAGTTTCTGCTGGGTATGCTCGGGTATAACTTCTTGAGCGTAAGAAGGAATCTGCGTCTCCTGGTATACTTTTCTTAGTCTTCCTCCTACACGTCTTCCACTCACATTTGTTTTGGTAGTCTTTCTTCATTCATTCCTTGCACATGCCTAAACCATCTGAGTGCTCTTCTTCATCTTACTCAACATATCAGCTTTAAGTTTACACTCATCTCTAATCACTTCATTCGGTATTCTATCATACATTCTACTTTCCGTGCTTGCATTTCTACACCATTTATTTGGCTCTTTTCAATCTCCATGTTGGTACTAAAATACTGATGTTTATTATATTCATTCACATTTACACGATATATCTGTTTTGTTAGTCTTTCTTCCTTCATTCGTTCCACATGTCCAAACCATCTCAGCTTGCATTTTTTTCATCTCACTCAATACATCAATCTTATATTCACATCCCTTATATCTTCATTCCGTATTCTGATACATTGTCACTCCATGTATTCCTCTGTAAGCACGCATTCAGGTTCACGTTTTACTACCATAATACATTGTTGGCACTAAAATATTGTTGTAGACTATATTTTTAGCAGATTCTGATATCCCATTGACTTTGTTTCCTATTGCTTTACACCATTTCACATCGCTCTTAACTCTTCCATCATCTCTCGCATTGCGAAATCGCGTTAAGTGGGATCGCGTATAACGAGGGATAGCTATATACGAGGGTGATCCGATAAGTACTTAGTCTACAAAAGAATAACAAAAATTTTGGAAAAGTAGCGATTTATTTCTCAACATAATCTCCTTTAAGTTCGATACACTTGACCCAGCGATGCTCCAACTTCTTTAACCCGTCTGAAAAATACGTTTTCTGGAGGTCTGCAAAGTAGGCCTCCGTGGCGGCGATAACCTCCTCATTCGACTCAAATTTCTGCCCGGCGAGTGACTTTTTCAAATTTGGAAACAAAAAGAAGTCGCACAGGGCCAAATCCGGAGAATACGGTGGATGGGGCAGCAGTTCGTAGCCTAATTCTACCAATTTGGCCGTGGCGACGGCGGAGGTGTGAGCCGGTGCGTTGTCATGATGGAAGAGCACTTTTTTCTTCGTCAAATGGGGCTCATCAAAAATCGACGTGCGACCACGTTGAAACTCGTTAAACCAATTTTTGACGGTCGCCATCGAAGGAGAAGAGTCACCGTACACAGAATCCAAGCGCTCTTTGATTTCGCTGCGCGATTTCCCTTTCAAAAACAAGAATCGAATCACCGACCGATATTGCTCTTTTTCCATTTTTCTCAAATCCGCGGACACGCTCGCTTCCACACGCGGTCAAAACAAAACTACGCGTCCAATTCGGCTGAAATTTTGACAGTAGCTGTCAACGAGAATGTACTACGCGATAAAAAAATTGCTCTTGCGATAGTGGTGCCATCGGGCGGTGAGGCTAAGTACTTATCGGACCGCCCTCGTATGTATTCGTTTATAGTTACATGCTTCCCTACGTGTCGATACAAACTAAAACCATTTTCTCGGTATAATGTATAAATGTTTATTTAACGTAACGGTTCGTTGCACCGCAGTTCGTGGAAGTTTGATACGAGTATATTCAAATTTGACAGTCTGCCACACATCCTGCCAGGAAGCAGTGATAAAAGTACATCCATGCCACGTGTCCAAATCCATCAAAAGTTCTCAGCGACTGTGAACGAAGGCTCTATGAATCAATTCTCTTACAGCACCATATCTTAATTATTGTTCTAGTGCTTTTTATTTTTCTGAGTGATAAAAGTCAACTAGGAAAATAAGAAAAATATTATTGCACAGAATAAAGAGATTACAACTATTTTAAAAGTAAAAGCATCTTAAATGGTAGAACAACAATAAATTCAAATTAAAAAAGGTTTGCAAGTAATCTCCTATGCTTATAATCGCAGCCACCCTCTTCATATCTTTACACTCAACTTGTTTACATTTTTGGTTATATTTTCAATCCATCAATAGTAGTAGGGTTCGAATCCCGAGTTAGAGTGCCCTTGAGGAGTCTGGCCTCTAAACGACGCTATATAAATTCTCCTTTTATTATTATTACTAAAATCCCGGAATGATAAGGTTCTGATTACTGCGTCAGGAAGACAATATTGAAGTAAAGAACCACTGGAGTAAACAGGTAACTTACAGTTCGTCGTCATCTTCTTACGAAAAAACTATTTAACGAAATCTTAATTTAGTACCATTGGGAATATATCCAACATACCCCGATGGAGAATGAGGTAAACCACATTAAATTAATGTAAAAAACTATTTAACGAAATCTTAATTTAGTACCATTGGGAATATATCCAACATACCCCGATGGATGATGAGGTCGACCACATTAAATTAATGTAAAAAACTATTTAACGAAATCTTAATTTAGTACCATTGGGAATATATCCAACATACCCCGACGGATGATGAGGTCGACCACATTTAATTAATGTAAAAAACTATTTAACGAAATCTTAATTTAGTACCATTGGGAATATATCCAACATACCCCGACGGATGATGAGGTCGACCACATTTAATTAATGTAAAAAACTATTTAACGAAATCTTAATTTAGTACCATTGGGAATATATCCAACATACCCCGATGGATGATGAGGTCGACCACATTAAATTAATGTAAAAAACTATTTCACGAAATCTTAATTTAGTACCATTGGGAATATATCCAACATACCCCGACGGATGATGAGGTCGACCACATTTAATTAATGTAAAAAACTATTTAACGAAATCTTAATTTAGTACCATTGGGAATATATCCAACATACCCCGATGGATGATAAGGTCGACCACATTAAATTAATGTAAAAAACTATTTAACGAAATCTTAATTTAGTACCATTGGGAATTGGGAATCCCATTGGGAATATATATACTTTGGTTTCACTTTGTGGTGCCATGTTTTATGTAAAAAGAAAGAAAATAAATAAATAAAACATTTATTTTATATTTTTGTGTTCACCACTGGTTTATTTTGAGTTTTCTACCGGTTTTGAAGACCTCATTCTTCATCGCCAGGTGAAGATAAGTTTCTACAGCATTTATTCAGTTCCTTTTGTAACAGCTGTAGAAGGGCAAAACATGTTTGTTGCGAAAGGAAAGTCTGGTACTCTTTTCTTTCTACCTATGCCGACAGGGAGACGGTGTGGTGGCTTGTATGTATCAGTAATCAACACCATATACCGGTATTGGTAAAAATAAAAATTTTGCTCGTCTCAAACAATCGAGCCCTCAGGATGAGAAACACTGGAGTATACAAGTATAAATAAATATATATTAATTGACAGCAACATAGTAAATACATACAAATATTGTGATATACTCGTATATACAATATACGAGTATATCACAAAATTACTGCTGTATATTAATTAAGACAATGAAAAAGAAAACACATTTTAGAGAGAAGCTATCAAAAGGGGTGACCTCACATCTTATACTCATACCCTCTCAGTCGAGAAACACCTCCACCAATAGAGGGCGAGCTCGGCCGCAAGGATTTCAAATGTTTTTTAGCCTATATCCTTGTACACGTATATAAAAATATAATAAATAAGCTGGTAATATAATAATAAATTCAACATATGTACGACTTTGTTAAAATAATATTGATTCACTGCAGCGTAAAGAGAGAAAATATAATCCAAATTTTACTAAAACAGATTTGTCTATTCGAATGAGCGGCGTTCGCCATCGTACTCGTAGATGTCCCGCGATTCTAGAAACACTAAGTTTATATGTACCTAATAAATATAGCCGTGCAAGGAATCACCCTCTGTTCTACATACCAACTTACAGGACGAATATCATGGCTAAACACTCAGTCACGCGTGGTATGGAGATATTGAACCAACTGAATGACACGGTTGATATATTCTCGGTACCGTCTAGCAGTATGAGAAGAATCCTGGCTGATATTATTCCTAACGAATAAACTAACGCTAGAAGTAGACCATCTTTGTGTAACAGGAGAAATCCGTGCAAAGTGGATAAAATTTTTTTAAAAAAAGATGCTGGAAAAAAATACTAAATAATACTGCAGTTGGAGAGGCGAAGACACTAGCACACACCTAGCGCGTGCAAGTATAGTTACCACATACAATACATATTATTATACTTTAAGTCGTTCGGCGAGTTCATTGAATAGTGTGAAATTCTTTTCCCTGCCAAAAATATAACAAATGACATTGTTATACATTTGAATGCACCGTTCCTCTATAACACTAATTACCGTCTAATGACTTCGTGAGGGCAGCGTGCCATTGTTTTTTTACCTTACAGCGTGAAAAAATGTATAATAAAAAATAAGTGCTTTGCCTACGTGAATACGAATTAGTCTTTTATAAAATTGAACAGATCTACTTCGGATTCGAACCAGTGAACTATAGAAAATAATAGTAATACGCTACGTAGTCGTACCACGGTTTCTTTAATAATGTCTAGTAATTACTAAAATGATTTCTTAAAAAAATGTTTCGAACGATGATAGGCTTTTATTCTTCAAGTATGATTGTTAGTCATATTGTTGACGGGAGACTCCTGTGCGTGTACTGGTTGTATTGGGTGCATGTTGTTGTACTTCAGCAAGCACACAATCTAGAAAGATCGAACCCACAATTCTGATAGTAAGAAATCAGTACATTTTGAGGGTTTTGAGGTTTTTCGTATCAGTTGTATGAGGTGTATTGCCTATGTATGTTATTTTATAATAGTGATTAATAGAATTTATGGGTCACAGCATATTAACTATAGAAAAACGTAAATTCAGAGAAAAATGGTCTTTTTTTTGCTTTTTTATTAACAAAGTAAATTATTGTACAAACATTTGTCAAGGCTATACCTATATACAAATTTATTACTTAACTAATCTTAATTATATGTTGTAATTTATGCACTTACTTAATCTTATTTTCCTACATATCATTTTATTTTGTTTATTCAATCTTAATAAATGCCTATATTCTTTTTAACGCCTATATACAGAGCGCGATTGACGACTTGAGAGAGAGAATGAGTCACAGAGAAGGTGTAAAGATACACGGGCAAAAGGTGGATATGATAAGGTTCGCTGACGATATTGCTATGGTTGCTGAAAGTGAAGAGGAACTACAAGAGGCCTTAACAACTATGGAAAGCATTCTTCAAAATAACTACAGTATGAAGATAAATAAAGACAAAACAAAGCTGCTGACTGTAGGCCGAGCGCAACACCAGATGAGAATAGTGATGTCGGGTAAACCACTAAAGAACACCGAGGAGTTTGTCTACCTCGGTAGCAAAATAACATGGGACGGTCGGTCCAAGAGCGAGGTCGACAGCCGTATACATCAGGCTAGACTTGCATTTAATAAAAGGTCGAAAATAATAGAATCAAATAATATAGACCTAAAACCGAGAATACTCCTCATCAAGACCTATGTATGGAGTATCTTGATGTACGGCTGCGAGATATGGTGCCTATCCGAAAGAGATAGACGAAGACTAGAGGCTTTTGAGATGTGGTCCTACAGAAGACTATTTGGAATTTCCTGGAGAGACCGCATCACAAATGAAGAGGTTCTCCAACGAATCGAAGGAGGAAGGCACCTGCTCAGGATCCTGTCCGAAAGGCGTGCAAGATGGCTCGGTCATATAATACGACAAGAGGGTCTCTTGCATGCCATAATGGAGGGTATGACCGAGGGGACAAACTCTAGGGGACGCCCACGCCGAGAGTACCTGGAGGACCTGTTGGTGAACGTGCGCTGCTCAACATATACAGATTTAAAAAGAGCCGCACAGGACAGGGGGGAATGGAGGAGAAGAGTTGAAATTGCTGCAAACCAGTCTTAGGACTGCAACCACGGAGAGAGAATAAATGAGATCTTAGAAATAATAAACACCTACATATTACTTATAACTAGATAACAATTCTTACACTAATTATTTAGCAAAAACAAGTCCACTCGTTCAGACTACTTGTATTCCATCACATTCACTCAGACCTTGGTCGTCCCAGCTAATACTGTAGGTGGACTAGTCAAACAACAGATAATGCTTCGGGAGCTTGTGCTTATAACGGAAGGGTGGAATGGTATAAGAGCAAAAGCAGTCAGGAATTAAATCCGCCAGGACTTAAACCTGGGGCGCCCTCATGCTTAGAGTGAATGCTGTTAGACCACGGCCGCCGACTATACATTTCAGCATTATTTTTGCAACCTGCCTTAACATTTATTTCAGCATTATTTTGACGGAATTGTATATTTTAATAATGAATTACTGTGTTATTCCACTAATTGGATTAATCCTCCCGACACGTATTTCTATCTCCTATCTCGATATTCTGCGAAATGTGAATTCCGCACGAAGAAGGATTAACGTAATTAGTGAAATAATAAAATAATGTATTATTTAATACACACGTCTCATTAGATCTTATGGAAACCATGCATGCAGAAGTTGCTAAATCGATTCCCAATAATTGTAAATGTATTATATTTTACATAAAAGGAAAAAATAAGTAAAATAAAAAACTTATTTTATATTTTGTGTTCACCACAGGTTTAATTTAGGTTCACAACTAGTTTCGAAGACCACCGTCTTCTTCATTAGGTGAATATAAACTTAGTTGCTAAAATATATTCTTTACAAGTGTAAATAACCTAATATAAAAGAGGTGAGGTAGGGGAGTGGGGAGAGATCTAATACAATGGTGAATGGGGCGGGGAAAAAATATGTGAAAGTGAATGTGAATCTTTAAGACAGGGGGGGATTTTAAATTGGGAACATATTAAGCAGAGGGCTATTATGAAAATTGGTTTGGTTATTGATGATATTTAGACTTAATTTTATAGATTTTTTAATCATCAATAACCAATAATAATTAATATTATCAATAACCAAACCAATTTTCATAATAGCCCTCTGCTTAATATGTTCCCAATTTAAAATCATCCCCTGTCTTAAAGATTCACATTCACTTTCATATATTTTTTCCCCGCCCCATTCACCATTGTATTACATCTCTCCCCACTTCACTCCCCCTACCTCACCTCTTTTATATTAGGTTATTTACACTTGTACAGAATATATTTTAGCAACTTAGTTTATATTCACCTGACGAAGAAGACGGTGGTCTCCGAAACTAGTTGTGAACCTAAATTAAACCTGTGGTGAACACAAAAATATAAAATAAGTTTTTTATTTTACTTATTTTTTCCTTTTATGTAAAAAAATGGCACCACAAAGTGAAACTATAGTCTTTTCGAAGATTCATGAAAAAAAAGTATTATATTTTATTTTAAGGACTATTTAACTCATGTTTGACAGGTTGAAAGAAAATTGCAACAAGGTTCATACCTACCAAATAGTTAACAACGAAAATGCGTTGAATTACACTTTACTTGGATACAATACAGCCTGCCGGACTTTTGTCACATGGCAATCTCTTCCAAGTAACCAAAAAGTTGTAAAACAAGTCATAAGTGGAAATCAGACTGGAACCCTTTTTTTAAGAAATCTGGGTACCAACTGGAATCTTACCCGCAACCCCTGGTGGTTAGTTAGGTTAGACAGGGGTTGGGCTTATTAATGTTGGCATGAAGGTCGGCAAAAACCCATTTTTTTCTCAAATAAATAACAAATCGACCAGAATTTTTTTCTTTTGGTGATTGGATCATTTCTCGGAATTCTAAAGTAGCATTTCATGTTTTGCTTTTTATAAAAAAATTCCAAAATTGGAATTCTTAATTTTTCCTATCCAAATAATCCTTTCGCTGTAACATCTCTCACAAGAAATAGAAAATAATATTTTTATCGTTGCTAACAAGTCACTTGTTTGAAGTCTTTGTCGATATGTGTTTGAGTAAAAAGACCATCATTATGTCATGTAGCTCATGACTGAGCATCGTGACTCCCATGATAGCCTCTGATGACTTTTCTGTTCGAAGGGCAGTTAAGGGTAGTTCAGATGCATTTCTCACTTGGTCAGTCTAATGCATTGGGATTCTTCATATTGTGCATCGTCTTTCCACACCTCCAATAACCACAAACCTCTCCAAACTGCCACGAGCAATGTCAGCAATGAGCAAACAGACCAATATATCTTAGATTAAAATTTTATGTACATAAATAAACAACATCATGCCATTCCCAAAGACCGAGCGCCAAAACGTTATTTTCAGGATGTACCTCTTAGATGTTATTTTTAGTTAAGGCAATTAATGTTGTGGAGGTTTAAAGACATTGTAATTTATTGTTATCAAACACTGTTTAACCCTACCGGTTTCAAGCCTTTCACCTCATCTTCAGGAGAGCACAAACAAGGGGAGCGCAAACAAGTCTTGTTTGCACTCCCCTGAAGATGAGGTGAAAGCCTTGAAACCAGTAGGGTTATACCGTCACAAAAAAGTGGAATAAACAGTGTTTGATAAAAATAAATTACGAGTACAATACCTCTTTCACCTATTTAACATGTATGGATCGTTGCATACAGTTTGTTCTGTTTCTTATGTATTTATTTATTTATTATTACACATGACAAGAAATATACATAATTTGCGAAAACCAACAGGTAATTTAATTCAGACATACATTATTTTAATGGATCTGGGTTTGTCGCCTTTCATTAGTCGTATCCCCAGTAAACTAGGCTTTTGCCTGTATCTCACTGAAGATATTTAGCATGAAAAAATAAATCGATACTTGTTTCCGATTTTTGATTACATAAAACTAAACCCCGTTGCATGTTCTTATCAACTTGGCAAACAGTGACACTCAATTACAACTTATACTGCTTATATTTCCATCTTTCAACATTTCATTCACTTGGTCCAACTATACTTTCCCATTCGTCCTCTGAAAACTGAGAAAATTATGTTTGGATATCTTTCGTGAAATTTTGAAAAAAAAATAGGTATTGAATGAGAGAAATAGAATAAACTTTATGAGAAGATGAATGGGTAAGGAGAAGGCAAAAGAAGTATAGTATGTCGTGATAGGAAATTTTTCCTCTCTGCCTACAACAAAAGGGAAATGGCGTGATGATATATAGTATTTGTATAAAAGCATGTTAAGTAGGAAAAAGAAAATGATATAATTTTTTTTTATTAAAATATTATATTAATTATGAATGTGCTACGTGGATACTGACCAGAATAATCGCGGCAATTGCGATAGTATGCGGTGCGTTGGTTCGCTAGGATGTCACCTAACTCGCAGCGTAGCTCTAAGCACCAAGCGAGGATCCTACATGTGTGGCCTCGGCCTAAGTGTTATATGACAAGGTGTGTGTCTGTGTATCTTACCCTTTTAAGAGCGACTGTCGACACGGTCAAGATGGCCAACTTAAGAAAAGAAAACAGTAACATCTCCGTTACCTCTTCACATTCCAGTGTGACATCAGCAAGTATTTCTTATTTCGTATAACGTGACGTTGTCGATTGTTCTTTTTATGATCACAAACACTTAGTCGATCGTTTTCACCAATCCACTATCAGTATACTATACAGGGAGTGGCACTGAACAGAGTTTCTGAATTCAAAGATTTGGGCGTGACCTTTGATGTCGGACTCACGTTCGTTAACCATGTCTCACGTTTGATATCGGACTGTTACAAACTACTCGGTTTTATAATGAGAATATCAAGAGAATTTAACAGCACCGATATCCTCCGAAACTTATATAATTATCTAATTAGAACCAAATTAGAATATGCATCTACGGTTTGGGCTCCTCATCAGCTCAAATATAAAAACAACATAGAACACATATAGTACAAAAAAAAATCCTCAGATATCTATGGTACAGAAAAAAGGGCGATTACCCAAAATATGCTCACCATGCCGAACTTCTCACGGTGTGTAACTATAGAAGCCTCGAAACAAGAAGGCAAGAATCCATTGCGATATTCCTAATAAAGGTTTTCCAAAGTTCCTTTAACTGTCCCGCGATTCTAGAAGCACTAAGTTTATATGTACCCAATAAATATAGCCGTGCAAGGAATCACCCTCTGTTCTACATACCAACTTACAGGACGAATATCATGGCGAAACTCAGTCACGCTGGTATAGATATATTGAACCAACTGAATGACACTGTTGATATATTCTCGGCACCATCTAGCAGTATGAGAAGAATCCTGGCTGATATTATTCCTAACGAATAAGCTAACGCTAGAAGCAGACCCTCTTTGTGTAACAGGAGAAATCCGTGCAAAGTGGATAAAAAATAAAATTAAAAAAAAACTGTAGAGGAAGCGAAAAATGTGTGTCGCGATATGAAAATCTGACACTCTGTCATCTATCTACCCTGACAAGGAAACGGTGTGAAGATATAAATGGGGCACACGTTCGCGGAAAAAAAAAACAAAAAGTTAGAATATAGAGAAAATGCATTCATTTTCATTAAAATCCTTTTTTTTTATTCTGATTTTACCTGGTTATTGTACGAGCATATACGTTGCGACCAAAATTTAATAAAACTAACTATAAAGTAATTTTTCGTCCGTTCCCCTTTAATTGCGGACCGCGGTCAGACTGGTCATAATTTATTCGCGACTCCCGGTTGTATATCTCTGGCAGTCATGTGCAGACGGTCCAGAATAATAATTACCGTGACCAATTGGCCGTGGTGAGATGAAAAATCTATAACACTACCAGTGATCACCAACCTTTTCGATGTTATGCACCACAAAAAAAAAACAAAACATGTTGCATGACGATCACCGTGACCTAATTGGTGAGAAGCATTTTCTTTTGTTCGGAGGTTGATTAGTCGATTCCCGTTGGGGGTACCCATTTTTTTAAAAAAGGGCAACAGTTCGGTTTTCACTTTAGGTCTCCTGAACGTTTTTCTGGTTGGTTGTAAGAGATTGCAACATAGCAATTAACCCGTCAGGTTTGTATTCTAAACATCGAAAGTGTAATACTATATATAATTTTACAATCCCGTTTATGCGTCTGCAACATCCATAATGTAAAATTATTATATGTGTGAAAGATTTTAATTTTTAATTTAATTTATAGTCAGATGTGTAAAATTTAATTATCATAAAGATACATTAATTGAAAAATATAAATGAAAATTATTAAAATCGAGACAAGTTGGCCCTCTGAAGAAAGGGAAAATGTAACTAGGGTGAAAAACGCCTAATTTCTGTAGGACGGTTTTCAGCATAGATAGCGTGTTAACCGCACGATTTAGCATATATTCGTGAAACATAATATGAAGTAAATCATACAAAAAAAAAATTATGCATATCATCATGTCGTCTTTCTATCGGGACAGGCAGAAAAGAGAGAACGCCAGACTTCTCTGTTTAAACACACCTTTCACCTCTTCTTCATCCATACACCTTCTCATGCAATTCCAACAATTTAACTGTCTCTAAGTTTCTTTCTTTCAAATTATCATTCACTTGATCCAACCATACTATCTTTAGTCATCCTCAACCCTGTCTTCCACTCAGATTTGTACTCTATATCAGTTTTGTTAGTATTTTTTCATTCATTCTTTACACATGTCCAAACCATCTCAGCGTGCTCTGTTTCATCTTACTCAATACAGCAGCCTTAAGTTCACATTCATCCCCAATCCCTACATTACGTATTCTGTCAAACATTGTTACTCCATGTATTATTTTTAATTCACGCATTTCTACAACATTTATTTGCCTAAATCTTTTTACATGTCCACGTTTCAATCCCATACAACAAAGTTAGCACTAAAATACTATTGATTTATCGAAGTTTTATTTCATAATAATCTTTACACTATGTGACGTTACGTCGGCAGTTCCTTCTTCATCACTATGTGACGTCGCGTGCATAAAAAAAAGATTTAGATCTTCTAATGTAAATCGCGCCGGATGGGGACTTATTTTGTCCCCAATAACAGCGTGGGTGGAGATGGTATCGAATTGAATTGAAATGAACTTCATAATAATCTTAGTACTAATTAAGAACGCATACCAAAGGTTTGTTATCACTTCTCTATACAAGGGGAAAGGGCAATAAGTAACAAGTGGAGAAGTTAACTGCCTGCCTCGTATTATTAGGAAGATGAAGGGGCGATTAGCAGAAGGGGGCACTGCATTGGTAATAAAAATAAGACGAGGGTTGTGTGGGACTCTCCCCTGAGAAACGTTTCAAGAGCAACAAACGTGAATAAATTCATTAATCCCTCAACATTTCATAATAAGCGATGAGTGTTGAATATCGTGGCCAGGAGACTGCATTGTCTTTGATCGCATTAATCGAATTTTCCGATTTTAAAAAAAACTGAGGTAAACATATAACTCAAAGTTTCTTTTTGTAAGTGTTGAAAATACTAAAAGCACGTCGAGAGGCAATAATACTAAAACATGCCTAACGCGATAATTAGTTATACCAAACGAACGCTTGAATCATACTGGAATATTTTTTTAATTTTATTTATATAGGGTGTCCCAATAAGAGCGCCGGTTGTATAAAAAGTTTCATTGAAATAAATAAATAAATAGGAGATAGAAACACGCGTAGTTGGAATCAACGTAAGTGGTGTAATAATGTTATTTATTATTAAATATTCTAATATGTAATTCCACAAAGTAAAAGACGACACAGTTGATATTTTTTTTTAAATTTTCAGTTAACACGTTCACCGCGTATAAAATGTCATACAGGAATGCTGAAAATTCGCGAATTTTTGAAAACCGATAACTTTGTTAAAAATCTAATTCTACTTTCTATTGAAACATAATACACAAGTGTATTCCTTCGTGTCTTCAAAACACATGAAACCGGCGACGAATCCTTATCGGGAGACATTTATGAGTGCACTCAACATTCAAGGCTATTTTGTATGGACACGGGAGCCGTGTTCGACGCAGTGAACGTGTTAACTAACCTAAAGTGTTCTACTTAAATCACGGTTTCCTCAACACGGAAAAAAAAATATATGATTTGGAGCATCCCTTAAAATAACTCGCTATTTCAGAACACGGAAAATGCATTTTCAAGAATAACAATTGGATATATGATATAATTACTCTGCTACTGGTGGCCTAATTCACTGCACTCTGTTAAACTAAATAAACGTTTACAGTGAAACTTTATTCCAACTCCTTAATAATCGCACGTTGTGTTGTGTGGATGAAACAGTTGTAATAAAATGATATACTAATATATTGTAATAACGTAATTTGGTTTCTGGAACTGGTAAATTTGTTTTAGTTGCACAAATATTTTTTTCTAAGAACCTTGTTCTGTTTATCATCTTGTTCCCAGTGTCATGTCAGGTCCCCTCAACGTTGAATATCACCTGAGAGTAGACATATTTGTCCCCGGCAGCCCGAAAAAGATCCCCGACGCTCCTTATATCAGTCCAATCACGTATATTTATATATTTATTTATTTAACACTTTTATTGCAATACAATCTGGCGGGATTATTGCCAGGCGGCAGTCTCTTCCAACCAACCAGACAAAAGTAAATGAAGCAAGTTACGTGGTCGCATAAATAATTCAAATGACTATCCATCCCCACGAAATCCACAAACATATACGTGAGAACATGCCCACGAACCCCACAAAGACGGACGATCACCCGAACATTATTTTTTATATAAAGTGAGATATAATCAATCAAAAGGAAAGGAAAGGATGGTGGAGAGGAAAGGAAAAGAAAAATCAGGGATGAAACACGTTATTTTACTGACTAGAAATTAAGAGTTTTTTCAGTCGCTTCTTAAAGTATGCCAAGGACGGAGCGAGTCTTATATTGCTTTGTAACCGATTCCAGAGTCTCACTGCATGGACAGTAAAGGACGACGTAAAGAAAGAGGAGCGGTGAACTGGAAAGGCCAATAAGCAATCATTGTTTGAGCGTAGCGCTAATCCATGATTGGAAAGACACTGAAAATTTTCGGCGAGATTAGAGGGTGCGGCGGGACAGTTAAGGATGTATTTTGCGGAGCCAGGATATTTGCCTCCTGCCAACACTTCTTCGACCCTCTATTTTGTCTTGGATGATCAGGTGCAGTAATTTTTACTGTTTATAAGATATGTGAAATATTGTAATTTTTTTTATCAAACACTGTTTATTTCACTTGATGTAACGGTATAGTCCTAACGGTTACAAGGCTTTCACCTCATCATCAGGGAGCACAAAAAAGACACGGTTACATAAAGTGGAATAAACAGTGTTTGAAAAAACAAATTACAATGTCTTTAAAGCTCCGCAATGTAAATTAATGCCTTAACTATAAATAATATATCATATATGAAATATATACTACTAAAAAGTCAGAGAAATTGTAGAAACTGTAGACGAAAGTAAATGAATGTAGAAGGGGTGGAAGATACGTGCCGCGATAGGCAAGTCTTGAGCTCTCTTCGTTGTAACTACCCCGGCAGGGAGACTTGTGTATATTTTTTAAATAATATAGATTTTTTTGATTTTTATAGTTCCAAATATTGACAGCATTTTTATTAGTATTATTATTATTACACATTATCACGCCGTGTCTCTTGTGGGGTAGGCAAAGCGAACAGTTTTTCAAAATTTTCTATCCAAGTAAACAACTTTCGCCTCGTCCACATTCATAAATCTCTTCATTCCCATTAGTTCATTATTCATACTTCTCACTTTATCTCGTTTCAAACTCTGCTTCAATTGATCAAGTGGCGTTTTCCTCGGCCTAACTCTTTCATTCACACCTTGCACTTCTGAATTATATATGTATTGGAAGTGTGCGTCACGCCTTTGAATATAAATAAATTCTTGGAGTTGATATGATTAATATGTGTAGATCTGTATTTGGAAATTGTTATGTAAATCCTTGACTCTTGTATATGTGTTTGTTGTAATTGATATTTCGTTGATAGATATGTTAATCATTAATATTTGACATCTGATATCATTTGTAATGTTTGATATATTTGTTTAAATTTGTAAAAAATATGTAAATTTGATGTTTTATGTTAAAAATAAATATGTATGTTTGACTCCGATCGTGATTGCGACTGCAGACGAAATAAGGACTTGTGGGCGGGGCATCGTGACTAGGGCACAGACCGGCCGGTTTAACACTTGCCTTACTGTGCTAAACAATTCCGCCAGCCACTGTGCTTGACGCTCAGTATCCATTGAAAAATGTATCTTTTAATTTAAATTAAAATTATGCAAAATCTGCTAGGTTATTTTTTGTAATTAGCTATAAAATTATTTTATTATGTAAGTCCTGGTCACTAACTATCCATCATAGGGTGGCAAGTGTTAAGCAGTGCTAAAAAACCCCGAAAGTTATTGTATTTCGCGAGGTATGAGCGCTTGTGATGACCGACCGATGATTCATAAGAAAAACCCCTTTCATTTTTGAAATATTATCTCTGTACAAACCGACTACTGTGTTTTTACTTGAGACCCGCTACCAACCTGCCTAAGAGGAATCTCTTCACCCAGCTGCCTTCTTCTCATCGATCTACGCTTCTGTAACCGTAACTCAATTATCCGAGCACTGCGCAGCAACCATCACACCTACGTTACAGTTCATTTGTGCCCTGTCCGGTACAATATACTCGCTTAGTCATTCATTCTCTACACCTGTCCAAACCATATTAAAGCTACTCTCTTTATCTTACTTAAAACATCAATTTTATTCATGCACTCATGTTTTCATTACACCTTCTTTCAAACATTGACACTCTTAAAAATATTTTATTAGTACACACACTATTCTTATTCTTATCCTTCTTCTACCAAGTCCCAGTTTCACTTACATACGTCAATGTTGGCACTAACACACCATTATGTTTTTTCATTGTTGCTACTTTTGATAAAGCGCGATTCTTGTATAATACATTAGTACTGAATCGACCTTGTTCCCTGTCGCTACATTTCTTCCAATATCCCTTTCAACTCACTTATCACACGCAAAAATACAGCCCAGATATCATAACTCATCAACTTAATCCAGTTTCTTTAAGTTAACCCATACACACTTTTTTTATCATTCTAGCTCTTGGTTTTAATCATATAAAACAATACAACCCATAATTTTATAATACAAAAGATATAAACACAATAATATTTTGTATTGAATTAAATCGCTTACTTTTTACTAGCTTAAATAATTGAAAATTTTTTTCTAAATAAGAGATTAAATGCAAAGTAGTAATTTGTAAAAATAAATCCTCGCACTTGACTAACTACAAGATCATTCTAGACAATAGAAGAGAAACTAGAATAATATAACATAAATATGTATCATGTACAATGTGTATTACATGTTTGTTGTACATAGTACAACCTGGTGAGCTTATTAGCATTTCTTATAGCGTTATGTATAAAAATTTTGCTTAACAAAAGGCTGCATCAAAGTTAACCTGCCGATCATCTTGCAATTTTTATCTCGTTGCCACCAGATTTTTGGGTTTGATATGTCAAGATTGTGTGCTTGCTAAAGTGCAACAACTTGCCCACAATAAACGTATACATGCACAGACAGACATTCTGTCCGCAGGATAGCTAAGATCAGATTAGCGTGTGGCAATATCTTACAACCAACTAAAAATATGTTAAACAGGGCTTAAACGAAAACCAGAATAGAACCAGACTGAGAAACACCTATTTCTATAACCATAATCATCGATTTCGCTCCGTTCGTTTTTAAACATTTCAGGACATTTGGTGTACAGTAGACTCTCGATTACTCGGGGTCGAATTAACCGGGGCAAGTATTTTTAAATATTTTTATCGTTTGAAATATTATTTAAAAAATCGATTTTTTTTATTTCCCCGGTTATTGCGCAACCCGAATGGTTGGAAGAGATTACCACATAGTAATAAACCCACTAGGTTGTTCTGTATACAAAAATGATATCAAATTTGACTAATGCATCGAAGGAAAACCAACAACTATCATGGAATAGAATTATACATCATATTTTATATGTTGGATACAAGTTCAACATCGGGTTTCTTACCATGTGGCATCTCTTCCAACCTACCAGAAAGGGCTAAACAGGTCTGAAGTGTAAACCAGTATTTTTTAAATAAACTGGGTTGTATAAAGTTCAACCTAACCGGATTATTACCATGTGGCATATCTTCCAACCTACTAGAAAGGGTTCAACAAGACTGGCGTAAAAACGAGACTGGAAGTCTTTTTAAAATAAATGTGGTTCCTACGAGAATCGAACCCGCAACCCGCGGGTAGAAAGACTTACCAGCTTAAATACGTAGTTCATTAATAAAGTTTGCTTTAATACACAAAACAAAGGATCAATCCATAAAAATTCGTATCACTTGATCAAACATAAATTGTATTGAAAAGCAATTTATGCCACTGCATTGTTGACCGACTCTGCCACGTGTAAGTAAACGTGAAAGAAACACCGAAGTAAAGTTTTAGACGTTGTTTGGTCCACCTGTGGAAACTGTGCTATCTAACTTCGTTGGAAGCCAACTGGAAGGTACATCAATACTTCCGAGTCCACATTATACTATAACCTCCGATAGCACGATTTATATTCTGAATTTTAGTGAGAAAACAATTCAGATACAGACATCCAACCGTAATGAAGAGCATAGAGGAATAAAATTGGTTGGCGTAAAATTAGCGAAAGTTTATTAAGTTTTGTAATTTATTTTTATCAAACACTGTTTATTCCACTTTTTTGTGACGGTATAACCCTACCAGTTTCAAGGCTTTCACCTCATCTTGTCTTGTTTGTGCTCCCCTGAAGACGAGGTGAAAGCCTTGAAACCGGTAGGGTTATACCGTCACAAAACAGTGGAATAAAGTGAGAGAAATTGTAGGAGTTGTATGAGGTGTATGGATGTATTGTAGAAGAGACGAATGATGTGTGTTGAGATGGGAATGTCTGACACTCTGTCCTCTCTACCTACCCCGACATGGAAATTGTGTGATGGTATGTATGTAAATATATCTGGTATAATTATTAACGTTCAAAGTGAGAGAAATTGTAGGAGTTGAATGAGGCGTGTGGATGTATTGTAGAAGAGACGAATAATGTGTGTTGAGATGGCAATGTCTGACACTCTGTCCTCTCTGCCTACCCCGACATGGAAATGGTGTGATGGTATGTATGTAAAAATATCTGGTATAATTATTAACTTGTAACTAAAAAACAGACTATATTTTGTTAGTCAAACAGTTACTAAGAATGTTCTTTAACAATTTAAACCATTCTCTTAACCATTAATTGTCACCATCTGGTTACATGGACACCAATGGACGCCTGCACAAGTCATTACATATTCTCATTACTTGACTTTACGACTTGCTGTTTCGAAACCTCTCTAAAGAGAATGACGAAAGTTTTGAATATATTATGGTGTTTCATTAAAACAATGATATGAAACACCATTGCCTTTTTCCACGCTACATTTTTCTTTAACACAAAGATAAATTGGATAGCAAATTAAAAACAAAGAGCAGAAACATTTCAAACCACTGTAGTATAGTAAACGCGACAAAAGTTAAACACGGTTTGAAAAAATCTCAACTGTCACACGTCTCACCGCTGGGATATTTTTTAAAACGGAAAATGTATAAACATGTGAGCATCTAAAAATTCGCATATTTAAGGTCTTTGTGATAGTAAAGACAATATTTTTCTATAAAAAATGACGGCGTCCCTGACCTACTTGGTAAGACACTTGTCTCCCAGCCCCGGGGTTGCGGATTTGATTCCTGTGGGAACCAATTTTTTTTAACAGAATTCTTATTTAGTTTTTTCCTTAGGACTTTTTTTTTGTAGGTTAAACTGCTCACTCGTAAGTACGTAGGACTTATTTGTGGCTTAAATAACCTTCTCTTAAGTGGAAAATCATGTTTGTGGCTTAGATAACCTACTCTAAAATAGTAAACTCTTGTTTTTAGCTTAGACTATTTACTTTAAAGTAAAATACTCTTGTTTGTTATTTAGACTACTTAATCTAAAATAGGAAACTTTTATTTGTGGCTTAGGTAGCCTACTCTTAGGCAGGAAAATCTTGTTTGTGGCTTATTAGATAATCTACTCTAAAGTAGTTATCTCGTATTTTTCGTTTAGACTACTTAATTTAAAGTATAACACTCTTATTTGTTATTTAGACTACTTATTCTAAAGTAGTAAAGTCTTAGTTTTGGCTTAGACTACTGACTTTAAAGTAGAACACTCTTGTTTGTTATTTAAACTACTTACTCTACAGTAGTAAACTCTTGTTTTTGGCTTAGACTACTTACTTTAAAGTAGAACACTCTTGTTTGTTATTTAGACTAATTATTCTAGAGTAGAAAACTCTTTTTATCGCTTAGTTAACCCACTCGAAAGTAGGAAACTCTTGTTTGTTATTTACACTACTTTATCTAAAATAGGAAACGCTTGTTTGTGGCTTAGACTATTTTCAGTAAATAACAGGATCGCGAAAAACAGATCCGTATTATTGTAGGGAATCCTTTTTCAGAAAACCGCTGTCAAACAAATGAAACACTTTCAGACGGAGGATCAAGGAAACAGACGACCAAAGCTAACAAGTGTATCATATAAGTGCTGACTTTACTAAGAGGTTTTAACAAATTAATTAACTTCATCTTAGCTGGATTCAATCAATGAATTTATAAAACGATGAAATTTCAAACATACCTTTTTTCAAATGTTACAAACTTTTTACAATACAACATGCAAATTGCCATGTTGTCTTTTTTCTTACGATCCATAACATTTTATTTAAAAAAAAAAGACTGAAACATATTTTGTTGGTATGTAACAATTTCTTCCAACTTAACATATATTACACTGTCGTTGGATACATAACAACCTGGCGACTTTATAGCCATATGGCAAATTCTTTCAAGCTAACCAGAAAATTTTAAAAGACACTTAAGTGTCGTTTATTAACACAATCAACGACAATTAAGTGACCTTTACATAACAGAGTAAAACTTAAAAATAAAAAATATAACGTATCAATAAAAATCCGTTAAAAAATCTCAAAATGTATTTAACATATATATTTTAAGATATGATGTTCCAACATACTAATGAGCAACAAAAGTATACAAGACTTACAAAATATATCTTAAAGGTTACAAAAATAGAATCTCTCAAAGAGATATTATAGGAAAGGTTACAAAAATAGAATCTCTCAAAGAGATATTAAAGGAAAGGTTACAAAAATAGAATCTCTCAACGAGATATTATAGGAAAGGTTACAAAAATGGAATCTCTCAAAGAAATATAATATGAAATATTACAAAAATAGAATCTCTCAAAGAGATATTATAGGAAAGGTTACAAAAATAGAATCTCTCAAAGAGATATTATAGGAAAGAGAATAAAAAAAAGTTACTAACAATGTTTTAACCTAGGTCATATTTTTTAATAATCTTTATTCTTATTTATGTAAATATCGCTTTGTTTTTTTTTATTTAGTGGCGTTTATGAGCTGCCTTTTTAAACATGCCCTAAGGGGGTTGGACTTCATGTACCATTTACAGGCTATATTATTATCAATTTTGTATTATATTACACTTTCGTTGGATATAGTACAACCTAGTGAGCTTATTGCCGCGTTCTAATAAAATCTCTTTTAACCTACCAAAGAGATATTACAGAGGCCTTAAGTGAAAACCAGGCTGAAATTCCTTTTTTTTGGTTTAATCTAGGTTCCAGCGAAAATCGAACTCACAACCCCAGGTTGGAAGACAAGCATCTTGCCAACTAAGCCGTAGAGGTCGTCCTTTGTTTTTCCAACCAGAATTATGTAGACTAGGACACGGTTCAAATATTTAATACACAGTTTTGACACCTTTATTTCGTTTGAAATTAAGTACAAAATAAAACATTTCACATTAAATGACTTGCGCAAGATTATGCTTTTTTCACTGACACGAGTTAAACAGGATAAAAAACATTAATATATGAACCAAAATATTAAGTAACGTAATAACCAAACCAGTTATTTATAAAAAAATAATAACGCAACTCATTATTAGCCGGTTTTAGGAAGAATAGTTAGTCATGTTTAAATGTACGCTAAATATTTGCAGATAAAAAGATTCTGTAAAACAGTTATTTTTGTACATTGTTGCTCATAAACAAATTGGCGTTAACTTTAGATGAACAGGTAAATAAATTTCGGAGAACTGTTTGCAAACTATTTGTTTTAAAACCTGTAAAAAAACTTATTTATTTGTTGGAAAATAGACGGCACGAGTGACACACGATATCAGCATGGCTGACTCGTTAAGTTTGTAATTGATTACGTTTCATGGATCATTAGGAAGTATTATTTTTTACTAGTAGCAACAATATGTATTCATAAATGTAAAATTTGTTTATATACATAATTAATACATCGTCCCCTTTAACAGCGGTTCAAAAATTGTTAGCTAGGTATTTAAAATTCGTTCAGTATCACGGACCCACCGAGATTCAAATTTCAAATTACTTTCGGAGAGAATCCAAGTATTCTTCTCTCGCTCTCTTGTATTCAAAATTCAATTCTCGTATTCTTTCTTTGGCGACAACGGGCTTTGGCCTATTTATCTATGATATTAAATCGACAGCACAATTTTTCTATACTGATATTACAATTTTTCTATATTGATATTACAATTTTTCTATATTGATATTATATTTTTTTATATATTGATATCGCTTTTTTCTCTTAAATGTGTTGATATTACACAGTTTTTTTTAACATTATCAAAATAATTTAGTATTTTTTTAAACTTTGCTGATATTGCATAGTTTTTTGAGACATTATCAAAATAATTTTGTATTTTTCTAAATTATGTTGATATTAAATGGTCTTTCAAATTGAGCGGTTTTTTAAACTCATTTTTTTTAATTATTGAATAAAACACACAATTTGCTTTGATTTCAAAAAACTTTTCATTGCTCATAGAAATATAATGTATGACATTTAACCAAAAAACCAATATCCGCCAAATGTCCGCCTCTTGCAGCTCCACAGATGTCCACACTTTTGTCAAAATTTTCGATGATATTTTGGCATAATTGCGGTTCTAACTAGCCAATAACGCGAATAATTTCGTCCTTCAGCTCAGGAATTGATCGGGGGTCATTCTTATAGACCTAACTTTTCACGTAAACCCAAAGAAAATAGTCCAACGGTGTCAGATCACATGATCTTGGTGGTCAATTAACATCACCGTTTCCGTAGATTACAATATGTTACATAAAATAATTCAACAATTTGAACGCGTTGTTGTATTGTATACGATTGCATTTTAATAAATTTCGAACATTACACTTTCCAAATGTCACAAGACCCAGGCAAGTTTGCGACGCCATCTGTGTTTTATTCAAGAATTAAAAAAAACGCTCAATTTGAAAGACCCTTTACATAGTTTTTTAAGAAATAAATAAAATCATTAGGAAGTTTTATTTTTTAAATATGTTGAGATTGTATAATTTTAACCCCTCAAGTAAGGTACATTATCATACATCGCAATGAAATGTAATTTTTTAGATCATTGTCTATGATAATACACACATATTCAATTACAGTGATTTCGAAAATAGTTGTAACTTATTTTTATAAAAAATGGAGTTGATCTAGTTTTCACTTTTTCTCTTACAATTCTCAATCAGCGAGACACCGAGTATTGCCTCTAAATTCAATTTTCAAATAATATAATCTAAAAAAATATAAAGTATGATACTTTGATATAATTCATAAATTATTTTTTATCCATTTTCTTCGTAATATGATTAACAATAAAGATATTGCATTATATTTTATAAGTCATGCAAATCACAATAGATTTAAATTGCGAAATCATTTTGACACGAACCCGAGACCTCCAAACAACTCGTCAATTGTTTAATCAGTCAAGCCATGACCTTATCTTACGAGTATGTTACCATACCGTAGAATTACATAACTTTTTCTAAGAAATTACTTTTTTTTATTCTGAATGTTGATCCTACAAAAATACACATGTTAATTTCTTTGGCGTCGGCATTTTTTGTGTCAAAATTGTATTTTATACAGTGTGTACCACAAGTGTGTTTATTCCATCTTATTGATCTTGGTCTAGTTTTATCTCCCAACCCGAGGATTACGGGTTAGATCCTCGGTTAAACCCAGATTAAAAAAATCCAATGTGGTTTTCACTTAAGGCCTCTTGAATATCATTCTGGCTGGTTCAAAGAGATTGCCATATGGCAAGAAGTCCGCCAGGTTGAATTGTATACAACGAAAGCGTATTACAATAAAATCATCATCACTTATACCTAACATTAAGTTCTGGTTTACAGCAATGTTGAATGCATTATATTAATAAAAAAAACTTATCAAAAACCTTTAAATTAAAGTATTAATTTATTGCGGCAAGTCAACGAGTTATAAAACTTCGACATGCATAAAGTGCCATTTTTCTGCATTTACACTTCAGTCTCGCATTTCAAAATGCAAAAACCGCAACTGTGCTTTGATGTTCGTTGAAATTTCAAAACTTTCACTAACGACGAGCAGTAGAAGTATACTTCCATTTGTGAAAGTGTACAAATAATTCTGTAGTACACACACACTATTACTGTAGTGAA
>OX463850.1:4219249-4311749 GCA_949825065.1 Odontocerum albicorne
TATATATATATATATATATAATATAATATATATATATATATATATATATATATATATATATAATATATATATATATATATATATATATATATATATATATATATATATATATATATATATATATATATACATATATATATATCAAGCCTGACGGGAGATCCCTTATTATTTTGTTACCCGAATCAGTAAGAGCTCCGACACCAATGGTTTACTCTGCTCCATATAAGGAAGAAACTAACACCGTTTCCAATCGCCCACTATTGTACCTAAAGAGAAGCTGCGACCATTGATAACAGTACGGTTTCTGAATTGTGATATTTTTTTTAAAGCCATATTGTTCTGTACCATAGATATCTGAGGATTTTTTTTTGTATTTGTTCTATATTGTTTTTATATTTGAGCTGATGAGGAGCCCAAACTGTAGATGCATATTTTAATTTGGTTCTAATTAGATAATTATATAAGTTTCGAAGGATATCGGTACTGTTCAATTCTCTTGATATTCTCATTATAAAACCGAGTAGTTTGTAACAGTCCGATATCAGACGCGAGACATAGTTAACAAACGTGAATCCGACATCAAAGGTCACGCCCAAATCATTGAATTAAGAAACTCTGTTTAATGCTACTCCCTGTATAGTATTATATATTGATGGTGAATTGGTGAAAACGGTCGACTATGGGATATACAGACACATTTATTTATATTGAAGAGGAGATGATTTTGCTCAGTCCAAGAAACTAGGGAGTCTAGGTCCTGTTTAGAATTTTGAATATTGTCTATTAATATGAGGAATAGCAGAGAACTTAAAGTAGATCCTTGTGGTATACCAGATCTTGCGATTCCTTGGTTTTACTTGAAATAGAACGTTTCCGTTGCCCCATTCGTTCAACCAGATCGAACGGCCTGTTCAATGAACGATTTATTTATCAATAATAGAAGTGGCTCTGTATTCAATAAGGAGTTCGTTGATTTGGACATTTTTGGGATTTCAAATGCTGCATTTAAAAGAAGATTCAACGTGTACTTTTCTCCACATTTATTGATTTGATAAAGCGGGCAACACACCCTAGTTACTCCTTAATATGTTCACCGCGTTAAAAATCAAATTTCACTAATTCTGTGCGCGGCACAATTTCGGCGTTTTTTAATTTCTAAGTTTAAACGCGTATTTTGTTTAGAACCACTGATATTTGATTACAACACCAAGTAAACATGACACATAAGTAATTTTCTGATAATAAATAATAGTCATTACTCTTAAGGAGACTCATTAAATAAAGGAGATACACTAAACATTGCGTAAAATAAACAAAGGAATGCTACGATCAAAGCAATGATTCATTACACTCACCCAATCAAATGCATATAGCACTAGTAATGTTTATTTACGTAAGAAAGACTTAGTAATGTTTATTTACGTAAGAGAGACTCATCGCAGGACTCGATCCGCGCGACAGGTCGTTACATGTGACGCAATAGCTGGAAATATTGAGAAACCAAAAAAAATCAGCGCTCTGTTTATTCAACAATATCTCATAAACTAATATATTATTTGACAAGGTTTTCAGAGATGTCGCTAGAATAAAGATTATTTTAAATTTTAGTTCCATTTTCATTCCGGTTTTGTGTCATTCTTTTAAAGTATTTGTGATTTGAAACTTGGATTGTCGTCAGATCACAGGCGTTTGTGTTTCCCGCGAGGAACACGTTAAGCCATTTCATGCCACAGGACAAATAACACGCCACACAAAAGTTAAGTTTATTATAAAACAAAGTTTGATCTACATCCTTTCTGGATACCACAATAATAATAGCATAATAATAAAATAACAGTTTATATAACGCCGTTTAGAAAACAAGCTCCTCAAGAACCCCCCCAACAACCAAAAATTTTTTTAAATCTTCAAAACTTAATTATTAGAAATATCTAACGATAAAACGTATCCGAGAAGTAAACAGAGTATTTGTTACTTTTTCGATTCCACATAGACACGTCACTGAAAGGGGATGATGGGGGAAGAAATGGAAATATCTCGCGGGGACTGAGATTCTGTGGTTTTGCTTAACAATAAAATATTAATGTAAGCGAATCGATACCAATTCCAGTGACACCTACACGGAAAACCAATAAGGCGTAAGTGGATTGTCTTAGGGCAGTTTTCACGTCTTGAAATAGTATTCTGTAGAATAGGGGATGAAATGCTTCTAGGTATCTCACCCCTTACAATATTACAATACATAAAATAATTCAACAAATTGAACGCGTTGTTGTATTGTATACGACTCCATTTTTATAAATGTCATACATTACACTTCTCAAATTTCACAAGACCCAGGCAAGTTCGTGACGCCATCTGTGTTTTATCCGAAAATTTAAAAAACCGCTCAATTCGAAAGACCCTTTACAATATACGAGGTACTGCAGCATACGGCATACTACAAACGAGCAAGAACTTCTACATTTGTAACACGATGTGTCCAAAGAGTCTTAATGCGGATACGTCAGTCGATTCACACCTCAAAAGCCTAGCTCTTACGTTTTGTTTTATGGTTTAGTTTCCACGCCTCCATATATCAAATAAACAAAAAAAACATGTCAAAATTTTCGACTTGAACAATGTGTAACACCGTATTGGAACATTTAAAAATAAATTACTTTCTTATTCCACTAATTATATTAATCTCCGCTACCCATGTTTCTACCTTCTAATTCGAAGCTTTCTCCAGGCGGAATGATCCCGGTTTTTTATGAGTATTTATTTATTTAACACTTTTAACACAATCTGGCGGGATTATTGCCAGGCGGCAATCTCTTCCAACCAACCAGACAAAAGTAAATGAAGCAAGTTACATGGTCGCATAAATCATTCAAATGACTATCCATCCCCACGAAATCCATAAACACATACGTGAGCACATGCCCACGAAACCCACAAAGACGGACAATCACCCGAACATTATTTTTCATATAAAGTGAGATATCATCAATCAAAAGGAAAGGAATGGATGGTGGAGAGGAAAGGAAAAGAAAAATCAGGAATGAAACCCGTTATTTTACTGACTAGAAATCAAGTTTTTTCAGTCGCTTCTTAAAGCATGCCAAGGACGGAGCGAGTCTTACATTGGTTTGTAACTGATTCCAGAGTCTCACTGCATGGACAGTAAAAGACGACGTAAAGAAAGAGGAGCGGTGAACTGGAAAGGCCAATAAACAATCTCGATTGAAGGCCAATAATCAATAAACAATGATTGGAAAGATGCTGAACATTTTCGGCGTGATAAGAGGATGCGGCGGGACAGTTAAGTATGTTATACAATAGAGACAGTATGTGAATTTGGCGTCTATTTGTAACATTCAACCAGTTCAATACCTTCTGGTATGAAGTTATATGGTCGTACTTTCGTAGGTTAAAAATGAATCTTACACACACATTTTGAAGACGCTGTAATTTGTCAAGCTGTTCCTCTATAACATCCAAGTAACATACGTCCGCATAGTCCAGAATCGGAAAGAGCAGATATTGTACGAGTAAAATTTTGGTTTTAGTTGGTAGAGTAGTGCTTGGTTCAAGGCAAACTTTCAATGTGTGTGGTACATATAGTAGTAATATGACACTATTCTAATCTAAGTACTACTCCCATAACAAACGGGGATCATTCCGTCTGAAGAGTGCCTCTGGATAGGAGGAGGTAGAAACACGTGTTGTGATGATTAATGTGATAAAAAAATTATTTATCGTTAAATATTGAAATAACTTGTGGAAAAAGTTTGTGTGAGCTCTTTAGTGTGGTGTTTTTTATTGTTTTATATTCATGTTTTTGTTTTTTTTATTTTTATGACGTGCGGTACATTGTGGGGTGAATGATTTTGGTATTTCTGGAGTGATGAAGTTTTTTTTTTTTTTTATTAAACAAAGTAAATTATTGTACAAACACTTGTCAAGGCTATACCTATATACAAATTTATTACTTAACTAATCTTAATTATATGTTATAATTTATGCACTTACTTAATCTCATTTTCCTACATATCATTTTATTTTATTTATTCAATCTTAATATATGAGATCTTAGAAATAATTAACACCTAAATACTACTTATAACTAGATAACAATTCTTCCACTAATTATTTAGCAAAAACAAGTCCACTCGTTCAGGCTACTTGTATTCCATCACATTCACTCAGACCTTGGTCGTCCCAGCTAATACTGAAGGTGGACTAGTCAGGCAACAGATAATGCTTCAGGAGCTTGTGCTTATAACGGAAGGGTAGGTCGGATTTACTATCGTAAGCCCCCAGGGCAGCGACTAAAGGATTTCTGTGATTTTGTTGGCTTTTATAGAACTTCACGGTCCAAGCGAGGATGTGGTGTTGTAGGGTTTCTTCTCGCTGTTCAGCGTGAAGTCGGGTAAGATTTGTTCTGGGATGGGAAGTGTGAGGAGTTTGATTTCGCGTGATGTATACATGTGTAATTGAGTGTCACTGTTTGTCAGGTTGATGAGAATGTGCAACGGGGTTTTATAAAATCAAAAATCGGAAAGAAGTATCTATTTATTTTTTCATGATATAGTATGTCCTCAGTGAGATACAGGTAAAAGCCTAGTTTACTGGGGACACGATAAATGAAAGACAATAAAACCAGATCTATTAAAATTGTGTGTCCAAATTAAATTACCTGTTGTTTTTTTTTTCGCAAATGATGTATATTTCTTGTCATGTGTAAAATAAATAAAATATTTTAAAAAAAGTGTTTTGAGGGTAGGATCGTTTTTATAAATATACATATATATGTTCAATCCAAATTTACAGCATTCTCGAAGGGATGTTTTATTCAAAAACAAGTTATCTACAAGCACGTGTTGTAATTTTAATGAGAATTTGCGTTTAGGAAATTCAAAGGAACGTAAATAATAAATGGTGTTAAATTAAAACGATTTAAAATATATGTTAATATCAAGCTTACAAAAAACGAACATAATTTTATAACAAAAAATATGTTAAATCAGTATAAGGTAAAACTGAAGTTTTCTATATGTTAAGATACCGCAATTTTTCAAATTCCCATAAAAAAATAGTTGAAATAAAACAATTTCAAACATATGAAAGTCAACCTACGAAAAAACCTTAAGTGATCTCACAACAAAATTTGTGTTATATCTGAATAACATAGAAATTTATGCAAATAAAATCATGTCGACATGGTGTTTTTTGTATATATCGAGACGTGTGTGGTTTTCAAACATAATAAATTGAATACTTAATTGGCATATTTATTTATTGAAAAGATAAACAACACTCGAGTGTCCTTTATAGCAATATTTAGTGAAGATAAAATATGACTTTAAAAAATTTGCACAATTCAGAAAACGTACTGTTATCCCTCGTCAATGGTCGCAGCTTCTCTTCAGGCACAATAGTGGGCGATTGCAAACGGTGTTAGTTTCTTCATTGCCTCGAAATGTTCCACCAGCGTTTCCTTCGCCGAATTCTTCGGACCCACTAGAGTGATCGTGTTACAAATGTTTCGGTCCTGCAACGATTTAACTGTAAACCTATCGATGATATGTTTGTAAAGGCGAAATTGTGGTGGACCGGGCATGTGATATGCACGGGCGATCACAGACTCCCAAAACGCGTCTTGTACGGCGAAGTGGTGGGCAAGTGAAGAGTTGGTGGGCAGAGGAAACGCTATAAGGATAGTCTGCGAGAGTCGCTTACTTTGTGCGGAGCGCCTGAGGACTGGGAGCAGGTGGCTCGGGACCGTGAGGGGTGGAGAGCCGTATGTTCTCGGGCTGATGGCGTCTCAGCGGCTAGACGTGTGAGAAACACTCTGCGCGCTGCGAACATGCGTCAACATGGCCAGGCGGCTCAGCAGGGTCCAAATGTCTGTGGCATTTGCAAGAGGGAATCCAGGATCGGGCTGTTCTCTCACAGAAGACCACACGATCAACGTGGGAGAGCGGTTCAGGACTGACGTTAGAGTGGCGAGAGGATCCTCGACTGTGAGACCCGGCAATGATGATGAGTTTCTTCCTTATGTGGAGCAGAGTAAACCATTGTTGTCGGAGGTCTTACTGATTCAGGTTACAAAATAATAAGAGTTCTCCCATCAGGCTTGATAAATAAATATTTAAATACATATTAATCTTTATTGAAAGCAAATACGTACAGAATAATCGTATTGAGATGACAAAATAGAGTGACACGTTCTTATTGTGAATTCGTGGTTTAGATAGTTAGTATAATGTTCCCGATGGCGGGAGAGGATGATATAATCAAAACAGAAAACTAATGAGTTCACCTTCCCTTTGCAAGAACCGCTGCGCTGAAAATAATTATGAATTACTTTGTTTGTGTCGAAGGAACGCGTGGAGTCATGAAAAATATATTAATTGGACAATTTCATCTTTTTTTTTTCTCTATGGGTGTTCGTTATGCCGAAGCTAAATTATTAACATATTATCAATATACGCTTTTGTTAACTTTGTAAATGTTCGTTATGCTAAGGTTACAGTACGCTGCATGAAATCACGAATTATACTGTAATACAATATAAGAACAGTCAAACACATTTGACGAAAATACTAAGTTAATTCAATTACAAAAAAAACAATTAAGGACAAAATTTAACACAGATACAAAGTTCCCATTTGTTGCATTTTCACGATTGATGTATCATAAAGTGCAACTTTCATTAGCAAATTTATATTGATACATTTGAATAGCAAAATGTTCCGTGTGTTTTTAGCAGGAGTGTGGAAACCAATTGGAGTAAATATATCCGGTATATCAACAATATTATGAATAGGCTTAAACAGAAATAATAAATAATATATACGAGAAAAAAACCAACACACGCATTTTTTTACATTTATTAAAAACATCGAATAATCATTCGTATAATTATAATAAAAAGACAATTTGTATAGCGCCTTTTAGAGAGCAAACTCTCCTCAAGGGCGCTCTAACTCTGGACTTGAACTCACTATTATTGACAAATTAAAAATATACTAGTTGAGTCTAAAAATAGGAAGATAGTGGATGTGGCTGTTAAATTAGGTACTTACTCGCATCTGCATATGTTCAGGAGAACTTACCAAGAGAATACGAAATACAAAGAAACCTTTGTAGATCTACCGATATGTGATAGTAACAAGGTGTAGTAGTACCTTTATTATACTCCTAAATACATCCGAATTGATTTAGCGGACATTTTGAAGAACGTGGCCTGGTGACAACATTGGCCTCAGTAATGAAAGACAACAAACCCAGATCCATAAAAAATTTATGCACATTAAATTACCTGTTGTTTTTTCATAAATTATGTATTTATAAAATTATTTGTCATGTATAAATAAATAAATAAAAATAAGTAATCGAGCCTTTGGATTAAGAACCACTGGACTACTCGGACCTCATATGCTGGAAATATTACAGCACGTGGACAGAGTATTAAACGCTTTAATCAGACTGGTAAGTTTTTTCATTATGTTTTTAGAATACCATCAGGAATCGCACCCAAAATCTTCGAATGAAAGTCCAACTTCTTACCAACTAGGCCACGGTGGAGGTGGTTCGAATGACGTTTGCAAATAAGAAACACGTCAAATTATTTTAAAATGAATAATTATTTTTTTTTGTTGTTGAATAAACAATCTCACGACGTCACAAGCCAAAGGTTTCGGGACTAAGGTTGTGAAATAAATTTTCCTCTATACTCGTATATTGCTCATCGTTCTCGGAATCTCTACAATCTGTCATAATAATCAGTATGTACAGTTTTATCAATATTTTATTTACGAAGCTTCTAAGAAGATTAAAATTCCGCGGATGTTATCGTCTCGAAATATATTATTTTTTGGAGCCTTATCGAAGAGCAAAGGCATCTTTACGGATTAATATATTACGCTTTTATTGTCTATAGTACAACCTAGCAGATTTATTGTCATTCAGAAATCACCTTCAGCCAACAAGAAAAATGTCAAAGAGGCTGAGATATGTGCCGCTATGGTTTCTGAATATTTAAAGTAAATAAGAAAGGTAAAAGAGCTTGATAAGTGGGTTTCACATTATAACCAACTATATGATAACCAAAAAATATGCCGCAAACCGTTAGACTCCTTGTCAAAAAACACCGTGATGCTAAAAAAGACTTTAATATGGTCTACACCGATCTTGAAAAGGCATTTGACAGGGTCCCTAGAAGCCTAATTTGGGCAGCACTTAGAGCACATAGTGTACCAGAGAAGTATGTACTTGCCATCCAGGACATGTACAATAACGTGACAACGCAAGTGAGGTGCACTTCGGGAACTTCAGCAGAATTTTTTGTAAAGGTGGGGGTACATCAAGGATCGGTACTCAGTCCGCTACTGTTCATCTTAGTCATGGACTATTTAACTAAGCAGGAAATGAACAGTCTCCTAAAGATCCTACTATTTGCAGACGATATCGTATTAATAAGTGAAAAACACGAAGACCTGCAAAATAGTCTGGAAAGGTGGAGAAGAATCTTGGAGGACAATGGATTGAGACTGAGCAGAAAGAAAACAGAGTATCTGTACCTACCATTCGAGAACACAAATGCTGTCACTCCCGTAATGCAAATGGATGGAGAAACATTACCAAATTGTGACTCCTTTAAGTATCTTGGGTCACTCATCCATAGCGATGGAGGATGTGCATCAGATGTAACACGTATAATTAATGTGGGATGGATGAAGTTTAGATCAATGACGGGAGTTCTATGTGATCCGAAAATGCCAGTAAAGTTAAAAGGAAAAGTATACCAAACGATTGTCAGACCCGCACTCTTCTATGGCTCCGAATGCTGGACGATGTATAACTCTTACTCTAGGCAACTAGAAACTGCTAAAATGCGCATGCTAAGATGGTCAGCAGGTGTGTCCCTAAGAGACAAAATAAGAAGCTCACGCATTCGTGGAAGCCTGGGTGTTACAGACATCAACAGCAAGATGGAGGAGAGGCGATTGAGATGGTATGGGCACGTTGGACGCAGAGCACCCGATCACATTGTGAACCAGGCAATCTCCATGGATCTTCCTCGAATAACAACCAGAGGAAGGCCAAAGAATTCATGGGTGGTGCAAAAAGATAACCTGATGCAGAGGCACAGCCTGGGGGACGTAGTCCGGGACAGAAGAGCATACAACCTGAGGACGAGGAGAGCTGACCTTAACAGTCTTCGCAGACAATGAGTTGGGATGGAGCCAGGGAGAAGAAGAAAAAATATGGCGCTTCGAAGTGTATTCTTCGCTGCTGGTGCGTAACTAAATCGTTTCTAAATCGTATTTGACTAAACGAGTATAATTACGAAACATTTCTTTATCCGCCTTACTCACCCGATCTATCGATAACCGATTTTCACATTTCGAGCACCACGATAACTATTCACGGCAGAAAAAAAATCAATATCAGAGAAGCAGCTGAAAACGCCTATAAAGAATTCTTAGGTTCTAATCTGCCTGAGTTTCAGTCTAGAAACATAAACAAGTCTATTAACTTTAAGGTTATGTTTGATTGAATTCGAAGGTTAAAATCTGGCATTATTTTCGGCACAACCAAATAATTTTAAAAAAGGAATCCAGTTTGATTTATTTTTAGCGTCTCTTGAAGACATATTTCTGGTTGGAATGGATTTCCGTTCTTTGGAGAATAGATTTCCACGTGATAATAAACCCGTTAGGTTGTATTACATACAATTAAAGTTTAAAAAAACAACGCATTAAACATATTTGATGTCCTCCATGTATTCTTACCATTTTTTAAAAACAAGAATTACTCTCACAAATGGGAAATTGGAACAAACAAGCATATCAATACACCACATCACATTTTACACATCTTGATTTACGATTGAACTTCAAAGAGTTAACAAATGTGCACTATCCTTATTTAAGTTTAAGAGTAAATTGATTACTTACTTACAATATACTTATATCCTAGTGTTTCTTTGTTTCCCTTCCTAATCCCCTACTTATATCATTATTGTTTAGATATTTTGTTCAAGTTACTTTAATTTTTTTTTTTTTTGTAAAATCTGGCATGGATTAAAACAATTTAATGTATCTAACATCAGTTGGTTGGTTAGAATAAATTACTGTATTTCAATAAGTCCGCCAGATGTACGATGTTTAAGCATGTATACAAAAGAATGAATACTAAAATAAAGTTAAGAAAATCGACATTGAAAGAATGATAAATATTCGCCTTGCTGGCGAGCCACTGATCTCCATATATTGTATGAAAGACCACAGTTGAATTAGTTGTTATAATATATATGTATTGAGAATTCCAGATGATGATATTCGGAGAGAAGAGAGTGGGCAAGCAGTTTTCTAGGAAAAAGTTGAGTGGAATGACTATGGACACGAAATTGACTGATGAAAAGACTGGGCAAAGACAGATAGATTCGAAGACAATTTCTGAGAGAAAAATCCCACTTCTAAAGAAACAATATTTCTGAGTGGATTAAATATATCTTTATATCCCCGAAAATATTAGGCGGAATAATTTATTGCGTCATTCGAAGGGACAACATCTGTGACCTAGTTGATAGACGCTGATCTCCCAGCTCGGAGGCTGCAGAGATTTTTTTAAATAGGATTCCAGACTGGTTTTCACTTAAAGCTTCTTTAACATCAATCTAGTTGGTTGGGAGTGTTTGCCACGTGTCAACAATCCCGCAGTTTTTACTGTATAAAACAAAAATGTAAAAGAATACGATAGATAACGCGGGGTTCGAAACCGTGACCTTCAACTCGGAAGTTCAGCGCGGCCATTGACCATAAAGCAGTAGATTAATGCTAACAAATTTTAGGAATAAATTTTTCACTATCGAAAGTGCGAGTATTTTTATTGACTGTGTTGACACGATCGAAAATTCGCACACAATTTTCAAAGTATGTCGATTTGAAAACAATATCATGCAATTAACTAATACAGTTTTGAACATCAAAAAAATAAATTGTTCGGAATGTAGCGTCATATGTATTAGATTTTAACTATAAAAAACGTTTTAAATTTAAAAGAATGTGTTTTACTATATTTTTCAATGTATATTGGCTCTTATAATGTTCTTAATTTCTTGGAAAGAATTTTTTTATATTATTTCATACCAAAATATCATCATGGCTTAATAAATACATACGCCATTTCCCTACCGCGGTAGACAGAGAGGACAAGGCTTCAAACTTTCCTATCGAGACAATTTTTTGTTGCCTCTTCTTCATCCACACACGTTCTCATACAAATCCGATGATTTATCTTTTTTTTTTTTTTACATTTCCTCCTTTCAAAATGTGCACTTGATCCAACCATACTTTCCTTGGTATTATTTTACCCCTCCTTCCACTCACATTTGCACTGTATATATTTTTTACTAATATTTCTTCATTCATTCGTTCCACATGCTCAAAAAAATTCAAAGTTGTCTTCTTTGTCTTTCTCAAAACATCAACGTACGAGTAATAACTCCATTTCCCCATGTACTAGTATTCTTCTCAGTACACGCACTTCTACAACATATATTTCCCCATGAACTAGTATTCTTCTCAGTAAACGCACTTCTACACCATATATTTCCCCATATACTAGTATTCTTCTCAGTAAACGCACTTCTACACCATATATTTCCCCATGTACTAGTATTCTTCTCAGTAAACGCACTTCTACACCATATATTTCCACATGTACTAGTATTCTTTTCAGTAAACGCACTTCTACAATACAATTTTCCCATGTACTAGTATTCTTCTCAGTAAACGCACTTCTACAATACAATTTCCCCATGTACTAGTATTCTTCTCAGCAAACGCACTTCTACAATATACTCGTATATTTCCCCATGTACTAGTATTCTTCTCAGTAAACGCACTTCTACAATATAAATTTGCCCATGCACTAGTATTATTCTCAGTACACGCACTTCTACAATATATATTTCCCCGTGTACTAGTATTCTTCTCAGAACACGCACTTCTACAACGTATATTTCCCTATGTACTAGTATTCTTCTCAGTAAACGCACTTCTACAATATATATTTGCTCATGTACTAGTATTCTTCTTAGTACACGCATTTCTACACCATATATTTCCCCATGTACTAGTATTCTTCTCAGTACACGCATTTCTACAACATACATTTGGCTATTTTCATTCTTTCTCTATTCATTCCTTCTACATTTTATATTATTGATTTTAAAATAAATATAATGCACAAGAAAGGTCATATCTTAACATACGAGTACAATACACGCAAATATAGATGAGAGAAAAAACAGTATTTCTAAGGATGGTATAAGATTCAACAACCATCTTCAACTAAACATGCAGTGCCATTACTTTTATTTTATTGTTTTCCAACAAATATTTAATGAATTAACACAAAGTTTTTTTTTTATAATCAACAAATTAAATGCGATAAGATAAATGAGTGTATGAATGCGATACAAACAAAAAAAATATTATTTTAAATTGATAAACTGGTTTCACCAAAGTCCAAATTCCTACCTCGTCAGTCCATTGTTCGCTCTATCAACAAATTATAATATTTCTTGTTCTTGTTTCCAATCAAGTTATCCATGTACCTATATGTTTTTTTTTATTTATCAAATTAATGCAAATTCCGATAATTTTCGGTACGAAAAATTCCACAACTTATTTTGTCAAATTTACATACATATTTAACGAACAAAAAAAATACAGCTTATGATGGATAGGCCATGTGGAACGAATGAAAGTAAATTAATAAAATCTTGTTTTTACTTCGATTATTAAAGAATGTTGATTATTTCACGGTATACTACCTTGATCAATAAGTTTTAGGACTTAATTCATAAAATCGAAAATACAAGTTTATTCATCAAAATCGATATGGTCCACTTCAAAATACTCCCCATCGACTGCAACGCACTTACGCCAGCGCTTGATCCAATCCTCGAAACACCGCTGGTACTCAATTTTCGGCATGTCCATCAGAACCGTCTTCGATTTTTTCATGACATCCTTTCGGGTGCTGTAACGCGTTCCGCGAAGCGGTTTTTTAAGTCGGTTGAACAGGAAAAAGTCGCAGGGGGGCAGATCAGGTGAATTCAAAGGCTGCTGGATAGTATTCGTGTTGTTTTTAGTCAAAAACTCATGGAAATCATGTCTTCCGCGATTTCAACGCGGTCTTTTTTTGCATGAAATTCAGGTATTTCGGCACCAGTTTTGCAGCGACACGTCTGAGGCCCAAATCATTAACCAAAGTCTTGAGCAGATCCATAAGCGATGTTCAAGTCCTCTGCCAGCTCTCTGATGGTCAATTTGCGGTTTTCGGCCAACATTTCTTTGATTTTATCGATGTTTTCATCGGTTTTCGACTGGCACTGCGTTCGTCATCCTCGACCAACTCACGACCACTTCTGAAGCGTTCGTGCCACCGAAAAACACTTCTCCAACATTTCCAAGGTCTGCTGATCGTTAAATCCGTTTTTCACATAAAATTTAATGCAAACTCGTTTATGCACAGTTGATGCCATTTTCAAACTTGTAAAAAATCGAAAACATGCACAAAGGTAGATGTACTCAGTACAGCGTAACTTTTACAAATGTCAAGCTATGACGCTGAAATTTGGAGGGAAGTGTCAATGATAGATGTGGTAACCTAACAAAAAAAAAGAATTCCAATCGGGTGACTGACAGCGCCACACGGTGGCCGGTTCTAAAACATTTTGATCAAGGTAGTATGTCGACGGGTGTGATATAACGGTTTAGTATTCACGATCAGCGAGCGGGCATCCCTGGTTCGATTCCTGGAGGATTCACTTCGAAACTGGTTTTATTCTTACACCATTTTACATCTATATTTATATTTTCCTATAGCTAATATGTTACTTATCATAAATTTTTATATTGTTATTAAGCAACGCAAAAATAGTGCTTTTTAGAACTACCTAACGAAAGAGTGAAACAGATTGAACGTACCATCTTGGAAGTTTAATCTCCTTGCCATCGGATCTTTGAGTTTGATCTGTCAAACTGTGTGCTTGCTGAGGTGCTACAGCATGAGCACACTAAACCAATACACGCACAGGATGGCTGACTATCATATTCGATCACGAAGGATAGCCTATCGGTATATGCGGTCGACAAAGTCAGTTTATACCTAAAAAATAAGGTACATAACCCTGCGATAACGTGCTACTGTTTTTATTTACAATGTTCATCAATATCATCATCATCATTGTCAACCAGGGTCGATCCACTGCTGGATGAAGGTCTCCTCAAGTTGACTCCAAGTAGTTCGGTTTTTTGCTCGTTGATGCCATGTGATGCTGCCATGCTTCCTGATTTCATCTATCCAGCGTACCTTCGGTCTTCTTCTGGGCCTATGTATGACTCTTGGGTATAAAAACATATTTCTGGTTGGTTAGAAGAGATTGCCACATGGCAATAAACTCGCCAGGTAAAAAAAAATATATAGTATAAATCGATATTTTATTTATTTATTATTACACATGACAAGAAATATACACAATTTGAGAAAAAACAACAGGTAATTTGATTTGGACATATAATTTTAATGGATCTGGGTTTGTTGCCTTTCATTTGTCGTATCCCCAGTAAACTAGGCTTTTGCCTGTATCTCACTGAGGATATTTAGCATGAAAAAATAAATCGATACTTCTTTCCGATTTTTGATAACACAAAAAAAACCTGATCAACCTGACAAACAGTGACACTCAACTACAACTGGAAACATCTTGCGAAACTCAACTCCTCACACATTATCACTCCAGAAAGACCAAAAATATTCATCCCACAATATACCGCACACAATCATAAGAATAAAAATCAAAACAAATTCAAAACAAAAAAAAAAAGAAGAAAAAAAGAAAAACACACAGAAACACAAATACAAAAACATCCAAAAATTAAAACAACAAGAAGAGACCCACCCTCACGAGCTTACATAAATCCTTTCCACTCGTCATTCATCCTGAAAGCCCAAGTACTCAAAATCCTGTCGCAATAACAACCACGCTCCGATCTATTATAATTAAAATATGTTTTACAGCCATGCAACTTATTTTATTAAAACTTGTTGGAAGAGATTGCCACTTAGCAATTAGCCCGTCAGAGTTGATTATACAATAAATATATATAGTGACATTTAGAGAACAAATTCTCCTTAAATTTCCTTAATTGTATTGTATTACACTTTCGTTGTACAATACAAACCTAGCAGGCTTATTGCCATGTGACAATATATTCCTACTAACCAGAAATATGTTAAATAGGCCTTGACTGGAAACCAGACTGAAATCTGAATTCCACCCGAATTGGACCCGCAACCTCTGGGTTTGGAAACAAGAATCTTAACTATACGGCGTTTTCCACTGTTCTTCAACCTTATCTCGAAATTCGAATTCACTTTTATTTACACATCAAAAATATTGCAAAAAAAGTTGCATGTGGTGATAGGAAGATGGTGACTGCGACCATTAAATTGAGTACTTTCCCACATCTGAATATGTTCAGAAAAAAATGAAGTTCTCTTCGAGCAACACACGAGAATACAACCTACTTGTTAAAATTTCTCATTATTCATTATTTCATTCATTATTATTTCAAATATGTTTTCCCTAAATAATCCAACTGTGTTTTCACTTAATAATCCAAATATTTTTATTCAAAATTAGGTAACGAAATCAACATAAATAAAACAAACAACGAATATCCCACATTAATTAAATTAATCATACAGAGGGTACAAGGACTTGCCTACATGGCCTAATTGGTAAGACGCTCGTCTCTCAGCCCGAGAGTTGCGGGTTCGATTCCCGTTGGAACCCAGATTTTTTTAAGGATGTATGGTTTTTACTTGAAGCCTTTTTTAACATAATCATGCTTTGTTGGAAGAGATTGTGTCATGGCAATAAGCTCCCCAGACTAAGTATATGGTATTACAATAAAAGTGTAATACACTTTTAGCAGGGTACATACATACATACCATAACGCCGTGTCACTATCAAGGTAGGCAGAAGAGAGAGACGGTAGACTTTCGTATGGCGAAACACATCCATTCTACATCCATAAACCTTATTATACAGCTCCCACGATTCCTCTGACTTTTTTACAATTCCTTCTTTCAAAATATCGTATACTAAATCCAACCATTCTTTCCTTGTTCTTCCTCTGTCACACCTACTCATATTTGCACTGTATATATTATTTGTTTTGGTATATTTTTAACATTTATTCTGCTCTGTTCAGTTTTGTTCCACGTCCACGTTTCACAACCATACATCAAATAAGGTACTTAAAAAATTCATTAAGGTGAATTGCATAAACAAAAAAGGTCAAATGTGTATATAAGCATTAGTAATTTGGATATTTACGATAATTAAATAAAAATAGAATTTCACGATTAAATGGTTGACAACGAATATAAACAACCCCATGCCCCCTATCACCACTGGTCGTAATGACAGAGTAATTGCACCAAATAGGACGATTTCCATTTGATGGTGCAACGGTCAATTTCCAAATGCAAACGCAGAAATAATACAAAGGAGGGTGGAAATAGGATGGCAGGTAGGCAATCTGCCTTAATTGCAAAAATTACAATAATGACACTAAATAAGCATTTTGTAATAGGGGAGTGTCAGTGAAATAGCGGGTGCTTCATAGCACATATAATATATTAATTAATTCTTGAAAAGTACTTTAGTATATTTCGGTAGGAACAGGGTGGATGCAATAGACCCTTTAATTGAAAATAGAGAGGAAGTCTTGTATTCATTCATTCGTATGGCACAAACATACATACATTCCATCACATAAATCTCCCTGTTGGGGTAAGCCGAGAGAAAAAAACTCCAGATTTTCATATCGTGACTATCCTCAAGGGCGCTCTAACACGGGACTCGGATCCACTATTATTGAAAGATTAAAAAATATTACAAGTAAATATATATACATACGATTTGAGTGAAAAGAAAGCAAGGTAGTGGCTGCGGCCATTAGATAAGGTACTTTCTCACATTTGCATATGTTCGAAATAAAACATATTTGGTGAACTACAAAGAAAGCATTGTAGAACTTCCGATATGTGATAGTAACACATTGGGATTTAGATGTAGTGAAGCGTTCATGAACCTATGATTATATAAATTGAATTGATTGTATTGACTGCTTATTTATTGTTATTTATTATCTTTGGTTTTTGATTCACGTGTACAAAGGTGTGGGCTGAAAAACATATCATGTCCTCGCGGCCGGGCTTGCCCTCTATTGGTGAGAGTGTATCTCGACTCAGGAAGATGTTATGACCTTTTGACAGCTTCCCTCTTAAATGTATGTTCTGTTATTTATCTTGAGATATGTGTGCAATTTCGGAAGTAATGCACATCGGGCTTAAGAAAGAGACTGTCGGCCATAATCGGCTAACTTCGGCTTTGTAGAGCGTCGTCTCTGTCGCTTGACAACGACTGACAAATCGCGACGGAACACGTGTATGAATTACAGAGACGACGATCTACAAAGCCGAAGTTAGCCAATTATGGCCGACAGTCTCTTTGTAAATACTATGTTGCTGTCAATACACAAAAATTTATTTATTTATATCAGCGAATGATAGTTTGAAAGAAAGAAGTTTTAAAAGTTAGAGGAATTGTAAGAGGTTAACGGATATGGAGAGGGCGTAGAACATGTGTCGAGACAAGAAAGTCGAGCGCCCTGTCCTCTCTGCCTACCCAACAGGGAGTAGACGTGATGATTTTTATGTTAATGTATTATTGATATATCACAAGTATTGCACGTGAAATGGCACGATTATTTTGACGATTATCGTACAGTACCCGGCGGTAAGTAATAAACATCGGGCTTAAGAAAGAGACTGTCGTTTTGTAGATGGAACACATGTTTGAATGACGGAGACGACGCTCTACAAAGCGACAGTCTCTTTCTTAAGCCCGGTGTGTATTACTTACCGCCGGGTACTGTACGTTATGTTATAATCACAAACAAATCCGAAAACATTAAACGAAAAACAATGTATTGTTTTTCGTTTGTGTAGCATTATTCATTTACAACAGTAAAAAAGCATCAAGCAACAAAAAAACAACTTATCATATTCTGTTACTTCAAAATAATGGCTAAAAAAATACGCTTACCTATTACCTTTCATAATAACATACTTTTAACACTTTTAGTATGAAGTAAACAACGCTAATGTTGTCATACTCGTAATAACATAACCGCTAATATGTTAGTATAAGTATTGATTCATAATGAGACATTCGAAGGAATTTAAGATAGAACATACATATTGTATTACAGTACAACCTGGTGGGATTATTGCCATGTGGCAATCTCTTCCAACCAACCAAAACCATGTTAAAGAGGCCTTAAATGAAAACTAAACTGGAATCCTTTTTTTTTTTAAATATGAGTTACAGCGTGATTTGAACCCGCAACCTCCGAGTTAGAAGACAGGCGTCTTAACACCTAGACCACGAAGGTTGTCATACACATATACCATCATGCCATCTCCCTATCGGAGTAGGCAGAGCCATCAGACTTTCCTATCTCTACATATATATTTTGCCTCTCCAAATCTATACACCTTCTCATGTAACATTACTTTCTATCAAAATATCTTTCACTTGATCCAACCCTACTTTCCTTGATCTTCCTTTATGACGTCTACCTCTCAAATTTACACAGTATATTTATTTTGTTAGTCTTCTTTAATCATAAAGTACAATTGATTGCACCTGATCATCCAAGGCAAAATAGAAGGCCGAAGAGTTGTTGGCAGGAGGCAAATCTCCTGATTACTAAATTAAATATGTGATTGGACTGACATAAGAGGCGTTGGAGATCTTTTTCGGGCTGCCGGGGACAAAGATGTCTACTCTCAAGTGATATTCAACGTTGGGGGGACCTGACATGACACTGGAAAGAAGAAGAAGTCTTCTTTATTCATTCGTTCCATATGGCCAAATCATCTCAGAGTGCCATCTTCATCTTACACATCACATCAGTCTTAATAAGTTTACATTCGTCCCTAATCACTTCATTCCGTATTCTATCACACATTGCCCTCCCGTTTATTATATTGAGTGCACGCATTTCTACAGAATTCATAAGGCTCCTTTCAGTATTTTTCTACGTCCATGTTTGACTCCAATACGACATAGCTGGAACTGGTTGGTTGATTAAATAAATAAATCTATAAGAGAAATGCGAAACTACTTAACAATATATCAATACTTGTATGCATTAATTTATCACAAGCATATGATAGGTCTTTCGATGAAAGTACGATCATATAACTTCATACCAGAAGGCATTGAACTGATTGAATGTTAGAAATAGACGCCAAATTCACATACTGTCTCTATTGTATAACATCCTTAACTGTTCCGCCACCCCCTCTTATCTCGTCGAAATTTTTCAGCGTCTTTCCAAACATGGATTAGCGCTACGCTCAAACACAGATTGTTTATTGGCCTTTCCAGTTCACCGCTCCTCTTTTTTTACATCGTCCTTGACTATCCATGCAATGAAACTCTGGAATCAATTACAAACCAATATAAGATTCGCTCCGTCCTTGGCATGCTTTAAAAAGCGACTGAAAAAACTCTTAATTTATATTCAGTAAAATAACGTGTTACATTCCTGATTTTTTTTTCCTCACCACCATCCCTTCCTTTTCTTTTGATTGATGATATCTCACTTTATACGAAAAAGAATGTTCACGTGGTGTTAATATATTTAGTGTGGATGGATAGTCATTTGAATGATTTATGTGACCATTGCTTCATTTACCTTTGTCTGGTCGGTTGGAAGAGATTACCGCCTGGCAATAAGCCCGCCAGATTGTATTTGCAATAAAAGTGTTAAATAAATAAATAAATATTTCATGCGGAATTTTAAATAATTTACTCCATCACTAATATTATACAATATAAACATGACAAGTTAAATCATATACCATAATTATGTGTCTTGTTATTTTTTACAATATTACCGTTTACAATTTTTTTTTATAATTCTACGAAAAAAATTCAACAAACGTCAAATATGTTTAGATTTTACGTAATGACAACATAAAGATTATGTAAATCAGACATATTAAATACACTTGAATATTTCTTTAATCTTGTACCTTGGCCGAGAAAAATATAGTTAATAATAAAGAAATTTAAAAAAATAGGGCTCGTTGATGATAGTCCACAAAAATATTCTAAAACCATATTTGACGAATGGGAGTGAAACGTTACAATCGTAATCGTAAACAAAATTACTGAAAAAGAGGCGAATAAATTATATAGAAATGCGAGCACTGAGAAGAATTCATGGGGTGACCATGTATGACAATATACGGAATTTATTTTCTCAAAACAGGCTTAGCCCAATTACTTTGAAAAATACAAGAAGTGTTAACAGTAAAATAAAGAAAAATTATACAGAATAAAAAAAAATTATATAAAATAAAAAATAATGTATATGCATACATGTGTCACACATATACACATATATTCAAAGTCACTTAAGTACGTTGATGAGTGCTTTCTAACGCGCTTAATCTTAGAAGAAAATTTACTTTTGCTTTTGGTAATGTGATATGAAATATGTCAATATCCGAAGCAGTCCCGTTCAGAAGAGTTAAGGCCCTTCCAACAGACATAGCGGCTGAGGGATGAATGTGGACTTAAGGCTGATGTTTTAAGTAAAATCAAGAAGCACTCTGAGATAGTTTATATATTTACAGTGCAAATTATATATTTACAGTGCAAATTATATATTTACAGTGCAAATTTGAGTGGAAGGCGTAGTAGAGGAAGACCAAGGAAAATAGGGTTGGATCAAGTGAATGATATTTTGAAGAAGAAAACTTAAGCCAGAGGAATCGTATGAGAAGGTGTATGTACGTGTATTTGGAGAAGGTATATCGAGACAATAAAGTCTAGCACGTTGTCCACTCTGCCTACCCCGGCCGAGAAATGACATGATGGTATGTACTCGTATTCGTATGTATGGGTCATGACATTTTTAGCTATTTGTAAATTAACCTTTAGTAGTACTTTGAAACACATTTTTTCAACAATAAATTACTTCATTATTTCACTAATTACATTAATCCACGTTACACGTGTTTCTGAGCTCTATATATAGGCTATCTTCAGGCGCAATGACCTAAAGTGACTGTAATTTCAAAGAAAGTAACGTTTAAGATTTACATACTATACGTCACAAAAATGATATTAAACAATGAATTTAGAAAGATTAGAGAAACACAAAGCCATAAGTAAAAACAAAAAAACTAATAAATAACCAAAAAATGCAAAAGTTTGACCTATGTACTTAAGTTATTAATGAAATAATAAAGTAATTAATTGTTAAATATCGTAATTTATTTTTATCAAACACTGTTTATTCCACTTTTTTGTAACGGTATAACTCTACCGTTTTCAAGGCTTTCATCTCATCTTCAGGTTAGCACAAACAAGACTAAATTCTGTTCGAACTGGTACCGATATACACGCTTCAACGGTTGGGGGCTGAGGGGTAAGGGATGCATGGGACGATTTCGGCCAAGAGCGGAGAGATTTTTGGGATATAACTGTTTACCAGATGTTCGGATCGATGTACTGACTTAGAAATCTCTAGGGCCTCTAATCTGTCCAATTTATTTCCGTTACTACTGATATGTAAGAATTTGGCATCATCGATAGAAAAAGTATGGTTTTTACGGTGACAATGTTTAGCCATTTCAGAATAAATTAGAGGATTTGTTAAGGCGGATTTGCGTTCACGAAATCTCTTTTCAAAAGATGTTCCTGTCTTTTCTGTATAGAAATTATCACAGTCAGCACATAAAAGTTTATACACACCACTGTTGCTAAGTATTCCATTCCATTCCACAAATTGTTAAATATTCTAATATGGAGTTCAACAAATTTAAAGTTGAAACCTTTGATAAAAAATATCTTAAGTGCTGAGAGTTGTTTATTTACTGGATTCTTTTTGTATTGACCCAAATACATTGTATGTATAATAAATAAATCTTACATATTATGTACCTACTTAAAGGCATCCCGAATAACTTATTGAATAACAATGTTTAACCCTGAGAGCGCTACGAGAAAAAAATATAATTGTCTATCTAGTGCTGAGATATATTTACGATTCGGACGTTCGTGATAAATATTTATTTTAAACAACAAAAAAACAAAAAAAATATATTTTTACAACATAAATATATTTTAGAATATGTACCCTTGTATTCTAAATGAATGATATTCATTTTAGAATACAAGGGTAGAACAAATTTCTTCCACTGCTATAGCAGTGCGCCGATCTCTCAGGGTTAAAGTACATACTATGTGAGTTATTGACATTTTTTCACTTTTATCACACAACAAACACCTGTATCTCCTCAGTGAGATACAGGCAAAAGCCTTGTTTACTGGGGATACGACAAGTGAAAGGCGACAAACCCAGATCCATTAAAATAATGTATGTCCAAATTAAATTACCTGTTGTTTTTTCGCAAATTATGTATATTTCTTGTCATGTGTAATAATAAATAAAAATAAATAAATAAATGTATGACAAAATACGTAATTAAGACTATCAGATGGTTTGGACACGTAGAACGAATGAATGAAGAAAGCCTAACAAAATAAATATTATATACAGTAAAAATGAGAGTGGAATGCGTGGTAGAAGAAGACCAAGGAAGGTATGGTTGGTAAAAAGTTGTATGTCAAGGTATATGGATGTATAAGAGGCGAAAGAGTTTATTGATTACTTGCATTGTATACTTTTTTTAATCTGGGTTCCAACGGGGATCGAATCCACAACCCCCGGGATGGGAGACAAGTGACTTACCAACTAGGCCACACAAAGACGTGAGTCGCAATAGGAAAATCTAACACTATCTCCTCTCTGCTTACCCCGACGTGATGGTATATGTATTTTTAAAATAATAGATAAGACCAAAGTCAAATATATCTCGATTCGCCGGAATATTAGGCGAAACAATGCATGATCATTCGAGGGGAGAAGCATTGCGCGAACATCGAACCGGAGACTTTTGTTTGGGTACCATCAGGAATTTAACGCTGTTAAGTTTTTTTAAGTCGCCGTGTGTAATTAGCGAAAAGAAGAGATTGCAGAAAAAGAGTACATAACTAAATATACCATATTGTTCATCAAGCCATGCCCCTTCTGGGGTAGGCAGAGAGGTCAGACCGCTACACTTTATTTCTATGCACGCAGCTTTCGTCAAGTCCACATCTCGTCAAACATACTCTACTTTTTCCTTTCCATCTATTAAAATTTCTCGAAGTATCTCCTTCCATCTCTTCTTCGGTTTCCATTAATTTCAGATAAAAATATTTATTTCGTAAGTCTTTCGTTCTCTAAAATATAATTTGAGAAGCATTATGAGGTAATCGTGTAAAATATATATTTTTCCAATACATGAAACGAAATATTAAAAAAAAATAATGAGTGCTTTAATATTTATATTCATTTCAAAAACGTGTCCATAATATTTTGTAATATTAAAGATAAATGCCGTGTTTTTAGAAAATCAATTAACGTGAAATATTGCATTAATTTCGTTTTTTTTTTATTCATTTAATGAATCATTTTTTTATCTTTTATCACACGTTTATCTTCCTTAATCATTATGAATTAATTAAAAACTGATTTGATTAATTGTTTTGAAATTTACCCTCCAATAGTATTTTTCTACACTAAACACCAATAAATAAAACACAAAAATAACATTTAAATTTTTTCCACTACCTATTAATGAATTAATTATTTTAACATATTACGTGAAATAATGAAAACCAGACAGTTAACATGTTTACATAAAAGGATTAAATTATTCGTCATAAATAACTCACGATTTAACCAGTTCTTTAAAATTATTAATCTTTTTTTAATTGCAAGTTAGCGGTCGAGCGATTTCTAAATATTGTACTTAAAATAATAACCTCAAAAAGTTGATCTTACTTACGTTCAGTTATTCGACTTGTACACGCTGTAATTTCGTAGAAACAACACAATAAAACAAAAACTTCATAAAAAATACACAAAACTTTAAAACATTTATTTATTTCAAAACAATTTTTATTTCAACAATCAAACTAACAGCGACGTCAAATGTCAATTCGGATTACGGAAGAGTTCTCAACTTTTAAATACGAATCAACAGGTAAAAAAAATGTGAATAGAGTAAAAAAATATCATTTTATAACACAGGATCACTTTAAATGTAACTGATTTTTTTTAAATTTTAATAAAATTTCTATCTTCTATAATGTTTTTTGTACAAAATAGTTGAAACATAAATTTAATATCGGAAAAATGTCGGATTCACATAGATCCACGCGCAAGACGAACGAACACGACAAAGTTTCGAAACAGACTAAAGTTTTACAGAAATAGACCCGCTATCTGGTCAACCTGTGCGGTAGAAAGAGACAACATGTCTCACGCTTGCGCTCCGATAAAGATTTGTTATTTACAAAATTCGTGATTTTTTATTTACAATATTTTATTGTAAAATTATCTGAAACTGTTAATGACATACCTCGGCGTTATTAATTTAATAAGTGTTGTTGTTTAATAGGTTTTGATGATTATATTATACCATAAAAGTTTTGTAATTGTGTGTGAAATATTGGTTAGAATTTAATTTTGTTATATTTAACTCATTGTTTCTCAACCTGTGGGTCTCAGTAAAATGTCGATGGGGAAGAGGGGGAGATCGCGAAAGTAAAATTACGTCTATAGAAGACAGCGCACTTCCTGGGAAAAACGATTGCATTTATTTCAAAGATATGAAGTTTTGCTGGGGAATCTATAGTACTTTTTTTATAATAGGCAATCCACCCAAACTAAAGTACTGTTTTTTTTATAATAGGCAATCCACCCAAACTAAAGAACTGTTTTTTTTATAATAGGCAATCCACCCAAACTAAAGTACTGTTTTTTTTATAATAGGCAATCCACCCAAACTAAAGTACTGTTTTTTATAATAGGCAATCCACCCAAACTAAAGTACTGTTTTTTATAATAGGCAATCCACCCAAACTAAAGTACGGTTTTTTATAATAGGCAATCCACCCAAACCAAAGTACCGTTTTTATGATAGGCAATCCACCCAAACTAAAGTACGGTTTTTTATAATAGGCAATCCACCCAAACTAAAGTACTGTTTTTTTATAATAGGCAATCCGCCCAAACTTAAGTACTGTTTTTTATAATAGGCAATCCACCCAAACTAAAGTACTGTTTTTTAATAATAGGCAATCCACCCAAACTTAAGTACGGTTTTTTATAATAGGCAATCCACCCAAACTAAAGTACTTTTTTTTTATAATAGGCAATCCACCCAAACTAAAGTACTGTTTTTTTTATAATAGGCAATCCACCCAAACTAAAGTACTGTTTTTTATAATAGGCAATCCACCCAAACTAAAGTACGGTTTTTTATAATAGGCAATCCACCCAAACTAAAGTACTGTTTTTTTATAATAGGCAATCCGCCCAAACTAAAGTACTGTTTTTTATAATAGGCAATCCACCCAAACTAAAGTACGGTTTTTTATAATAGGCAATCCACCCAAACTAAAGTACTGTTTTTTTATAATAGGCAATCCACTCAAACTAAAGTACGGTTTTTTATAATAGGCAATCCACCCAAACTAAAGTACTTTTTTTTTATAATAGGCAATCCACCCAAACTAAAGTACTGTTTTTTATAATAGGCAATCCACCCAAACTAAAGTAAGGTTTTTTATAATAGGCAATCCACCCAAACTAAAGTACTGTTTTTCATAATAGGCAATCCACCCAAACTAAAGTACTGTTTTTTATAATAGGCAATCCACCCAAACTAAAGTACTGTTTTTTATAATAGGCAATCCACCCAAACTAAAGTACTGTTTTTTATAATAGGCAATCCACCCAAACTAAAGTACGGTTTTTTATAATAGGCAATCCACCCAAACCAAAGTACCGTTTTTATGATAGGCAATCCACCCAAACTAAAGTACTATTTTTTATAATAGGCAATCCACCCCAACTAAAATACTGTGTTTTAATTCTTTTACATTTTCTTTTTAAGCCGTACAACCTGGTGAGTTTATTGCCTTGAAGAAGTCTCTTCTTATGAGCCAGAACGATTTTAAATACCTTTCTTATGAAAACCAGAACCTTTTGTTTTAATGTATTCACCCCTTTCATTGCTAACTTTTAAATCTGACGGATTTATTGCATTTTGCAATATCTTCCAAACAACCACAAAGCTCTTAAAAAGTCGTTAAGTAAAAACTAGAATGGAACAATTATATAAAATAAATTGGATTCCAATAGGAATCGTGTCTGTTATACGACTACACCGTCCGTTTTAAACTCGGTTGTCTAAATTTTAGTGCTGTAGAAAATTATAGAACTTTGCAAATGGCATACTTTTTTGGGTCGTGTCGGCAACAGCTGACATCCTGGGACAGTGGCACTTAATTTCCTATTCATCTCGTTTTAAAAGTAGTAGGATTGATAATCATTTTTATTAAGTAAGGAGGTAAAAGTAGCGCACTTTTAACAAAAATTAACTGTTACACATTTTTAAGAAACGTGGTTGTAACTTTTTACATAGATTACTCGATAAGCATGATTTTAGATTGTAAATTAGATTTGCAAGTAGTTATAACGGTGCAACTTTTTATAGCAGTTTTAATATCAACAATGTAGAAAATATATTGATCACGTGGTCAGTAATCTAACGTGTTTAATTCCTAATTTTTGTTTCATCTTCACCATCTCTTCCATTTTCTTTTGATGAGTGATATCTCACTATTATTTTTACTATGTCTATTTTTCATGAAGTTTGTACAGGTGAATCATTACTTTAATATTTTTTGTAACTTCCCTGATTTACTTTTGTCTAGTAGGAAACTATCACCCACCAGATTTTATGTGTCAAATAAATAAATGCTGAGCGTTGTGGTCCTCTGCTATGTCTAAAACTTGGTGCAACATCTGTATCCATCCTTCCCGGTCCTAATTTAGTATTTCAAAATGGTCTCTTTTATTTAGATCCATTCATCGTAAAAGACACCTTTGACTTTCTTGTTTTCCATCACCATCTTCATGATCACTAACTTCGCAAGAGTTCTATGTCCAAAGTATATTAAAACTCTTTCCTTGCATATTGTTGAAAGTCTTTCGGTGCTTTTTAATTCTTAGATGATATACTCGTAGATATTGTTGCGCCTTGTGGTCCATGAAATACGGAGAATTCACGTCCAGTACCACATCGCGAAGCATCATGTTTATTTCTTATCATATTTGTTTCCTTCTATTTAATCGTCCATTTTGTTATAGAAATCATTAGATCACGAAGGAGTCTTAAAGATTAGGTCAGATTAATAGAACTTGAGACATGGTTTCCAGAAATATAATAGTTTCATTGGAATTATTGAAAATTTAAAGCGAAACATAATAAAGAACCTTTCTTTTTTTCTTTCATAGTCTATGTTTCGACTCCATATACTCCTACATGCATTTTACTTTACGTAAGACTATTTATCAGTTAAATAATATCCTACTACTCAGAAACCACTATGAATCTTATAAGATTGATAAAATAATATAATGATGATAACATTTGTGAAAATGTGAACTTTATTTTCAACCTTTTTTATGATAATTTGTGGGTTTCCTTATTGTTTTTTTTTTTAATATGAGAATTTGCAGGTCAAGTGTATAAGATCGTTTAGCCAGAAGACTCATTTTGCAATAGTGTGAGTAACACTCTGTATTACACAACTTATGTAGTGGTATTGGTTTTAGAATGCCACACGATTGGTTCGCGCAGAGCGCACGTTTGTATTGTTGTTAAAATACTCGGTGATTAGAAAAACACTACCATGTCGAAATAAGGAGTGTGATTTTTGTCTAATGTAATGTATAATTCAAAATTTTTCGAAAGCTTAGAATGTATCATACTTTGTTATAACTTAAAGTTTCCTAGACTTTAGTATCTCTCCATCCACTGTTATTTTAAAACTGTATTATTTGGCATTATAATTATGATAAATTAATACGTTAAATGATCTTACATTCATTTTATTTTTACGTGCAATCTAATTAAAGCTGACGAACATTTTTACTTTATAATACTTGTACTTATATTTTTTATTAATCTTGAAAAATTCCATTATAGTTATTTAATATTTCCTAGAATCTGCCATGCCTAAACAATTAATATGTGAAATAAACTTACTTTCATTTTATTTTTATGATTATTACAATTTAAGCTGACAGCATTTTTAATTTACAAAACGTGTGTGTTCATTTCAATGTTTGAATATAAAATATTATTTTTATATTTTTTTGCTTTTTCACTTCATCAAAAAAGTTAAGGGACAAGTTTTTATAAACGCACTGTCACTCACACTATTGCAAAATGAGTCTTCTGGCTGGACGATCTATATTTTGTTAGTTTTTAAATTAAAATTTCGATAAAATTTTCTCGTTTTGATTAATTCAAAATACAAGACACCAAGTTTCGTTATCAAATTGTTCCGAAGGATATTTTGAATACTCTTTTATTCAATGAACCAAAAAATACTTATACAAATACGAGTGTATACTTTTATGTGATAAAATAATGGAAATAATGTTACAATTTTATGTAAGTAGAGATACATACGGCTTTAAGCAAGAATAAAACTAATGAATGACCAAAGACTGCTAAAAATTCACCCCTCATTCAAAAAACTTTTGGGTCAATAGACCAAACACACTTCCGATGAAATGTAATACTAGTTAGATCTTAGAATTGTTCTCGTAACAAACTGGGCTCGTTCCCCTTGAAGAGAGCCTTGATATAGGAGGTAGAAAAACGTGTCGTGGAGATTAATGTAATTAGTGGAGTAAATCTGCGAATTTATACAACTTTATTTTGTAACATCGGTTACCCCAAGAGGACTCGAAGAATTTATATAAGGCAGCTACTAAGCGCCAGACCAGTAAATTCATATGAAAAGGCCGTCGAGTATACCAGTGTAGGAACCACCGGGAATTGAGTCCAGGCCACCTGGATACTAAACAAACATGATTACTGGGTCACTACACCGAGAAGATGCAGATACGAATATATCAGAAACATAATTATTGATTCTATTTTTTTAATTTTAACAATTCTGTTCAGATTTCTCAACAGATGTGTAATTTTTTATAATAATACATTTTTTGGAGTACGCTCTAATATTATTTTTTTTTCATCAACGATCGATCGATGCCTTAAAATTATAATATACCTTTTAGTGTGTAATACTCATAAACTAATTAAGTTAAAAATGTTTAATGAATATTGCATCATCTTTAATTAAATTTACGCATTAAAATGTCCTATTTTAGTTTATTTTTTTGAAAGAAAATCCCTATTTTTTTTCAAATCATTTCAAGCGATACTGAAAACCTTAGTCGCTTAGCTCAGTGCTCCGCAACCGTTGTGCCGTGGCACACTGGTGTGCCGTGAGCCAGATACAGGTGTGCCGCGGTCAAATTCAATGTACAAGTATTTGACATTTTACAATTTTTCATTATGTATTTAATACACAATAACTGGTGCCAACTGTTGAAAACTGCGTAGTGTGTAGCGTAGCGCACCAAATTAGTCATAGACAAAGAAAAATGACCCTTATGCGCGTCGCTGAAGACTCATGTCTAATTTAATACCTATATATTTTAGCTTTTGGTGTGCCGCGGAATTCTAGGAAGAATTTTGGTGTGTCGTAGGTGAGAAAAGGTTGCAGAGCACTGGCTTAGCTGACGCTTTTCTTACTATAGTTCGGAAAATGTAGGATGCCCAGCAGGAACTGAGTAGGATAAAGCCATGGATAGAAACCGAACTCTCTCATATAGAGGTATCGTAGATATTTTTTTTGTTCTTTCTCCACCATGAGCGAAGAGATGCCATATCCTACATATTGAGTATGCATAATTTGTGATAGCATTCTAACAAATAATCTGACTTCACTGTTTCATTTCTATATAGATTGTCACTTATCACAGTTTTTAGAACCTATATGCCATCAGAATTAATTGGTGATGACTCACAATTATGCTAATGTGACAAAATGTGTGCTGAGTTGACATGGAATAACTCCAAATTGAAATTCAAAATTAATTTCGTTATTAATTTTAATTAATCGTGATTCTTTATATCTTAACTATAGTTCGGAAATTCTAGGATGAGTCCCATGACAGCTCACAAATTTGCCCCAATACAACCTTATGTAATGTATTTACCTAAATAACTTGCTATTTATTAGAATCGAGGCTCATATTAAAGTTGATAAAATAATTAAAATTACTGAACATCGTTACAAGGTTGTATTGGGGCAAATTTGTGAGCTGTCACAGGACTCATCCTACATTTTCTGAACTATAGGCCAGCCCTTCAAGACCTATTAATATCCAGGTTTTGAGTTCCACGACAATAATAATAAAATGACAATTTATATAGCGCCGAATAGAGAGCACACTTCTCTTAAGTGCACTCTAATTTGAGATAATTTTTACTTAAGGCTTGTTTAACACTTTTCTAGTTGGTCGGAGGACATTAACACTTGGCAACAAATCCGCTAAATTGTACTCTATGTAGAGAAATTTGTACCATTAAGTTAGTGTAATGTGTATGTATATGATTAAATTAAGTATGAAAAATATTAGATTCCCTCTTGACATTTATAATAATATATCATATGTACAACATTAAAACACGGTCGACTTTTGAAAACACGCAGAAGAATAATCCTTTCTTACTTTGGCATACCCAAAGTTATTAGAAAAATATTATATATATATATATATTTAAATTACAGATATTCATATTTTTAAATTGCTAAAAAAATATATTAATATCTGAGGAAGCTGGTGATCACGGGGATAATTGAGGGAAGGTGAGTAAGAAGAGGATGAGATGAAGATTATAGATCATATATTATATATTATCATATAGATTACATAGATCCATCCTATGAGATGAAAACGTGTTAAATAAAGGAGTTAACAGGATTCTCTTTAATCGCAGCATTTAACATGCCTCAGGACCGAGAGGGGTGGAGATAGGTAGTGCGCCGAGTTCGAGACATAGTAGAGGACCACAATACTTAACATTAAGCACGCGACGAAGAAACAAAAGACATTATACAATATTCTACATTATGATTATCGGATTGAAATTCAATATCTGTCCAAATATTAAAAGGCAAATGTTTGTTGAAGTATATTTTTTTTATATTATTAACATTTTTGTTTCAAATCTTGCAATTGAACTTAATTCTATCCAAATTTGTAAGGCTTTTATTATAGTCCGGAAATTCTAGGATGAGTCCTGTGACAGCTCACAAATTTACCCCAATACAACCTTACGTAATGTATTTACCTAAATAACTTGATATTTACTAGAATTATATTAAAATTGATAAAATAATTAAAATTACTGAACATCGTTACAAGATTGTATTGGGGTAAATTTGTGAGCTGTCACAGGACTCATCCTAGAATTTCAGGGAACATATATTGTTTCGGAAGCCTGTGCTTGTAACGGTAAGGTAGGTCGGACATGCTCTCGTAAGCCCTCAGGCAACAAAAATCTCTAAAATATTTCTCGCCGAATTATTTAGTTAAAAATTATTTTCATAAAAAATAAAGTTTGAGAAACGCTGTAATTTGAACTATTCTACAGCACTGTTTTGACAAAGCTTATGTTTTTATTAATTATATTGTAAACGTCACTCTTATTCGGTAATACTACACTTGCAACAGTTTTTTTTATTATTTAATTATTGTATATAAAATTCGTTACATGTATTACATATTATTTATCATATTTCACATGGATTTATCCCGCATTGCCATCTGTGGAAAAAACTATAAGGGGCAGATAACTGTAATGAGAGAGAAATGGTTTGAGTCAATACTAATATGATTGCTAAAATTTTTGTCCACTCGCTTATTTATGCATATCAACGGCTATGAATGAACGTTTTGAATTTTAATTTAACCATTTTAATTCCAGTTTACACATATTTAAAAAAAATGTATTGTATAGAAAAATACATATAGACCAAGTCCTCCCAACATTTTTGTTCACATGAACTACTTTTTTTGCAGAGCGACGTGATGCGCGATCTACTTACTAGTTTACAGAAAAAAATACAAAAATGTAATCAGATATAATAATTTAATATTTTTTATGAATAAAAACTTAAGCTATTCTTAGAACACAATAAAAGCTAAATATTCTTAGAACACAATAAAATCTAGTGTAATTAAATGTAATCTTAGGCATTGTCCAGAATTGAAATTATACAACTAAATAGATAATTTTAAATACTGATCAACGTCTTCCAATATCAACTTTCGTATTCGTGATACATCTATTGATAAATTAATTAACTAAAATCTTTCAGTCGGTAAGGTAGACATTCTTATATTTCATATTTAAAACCAAACTAATTTCCCTTTTTCAGTTTATCGTTTTTCTTATTTCAATCGAATAAAAAAATATTTTATATTATACGCGATGAAATAAAAGTAAAGATCTACTTAGAAGAATGCCACGCTCAATTGGTAGATCACGATCGACTCTTTGCGTCTCCCTAATATATGATAGACTATTGACGGTTGTGGAAAAATGTAATTTTAATTTGAAATAAGTTTATACAACCAAACAGAGATGCCGTTTATTAAATAAATATTTAGTTTTATAATTACGAATAATAGCAGACATGGACTTGACAGTTTTACTGTAAAAAAATGCAATTCACTATTTATAAAGGAAAACGAACTATAACGAATCACAATCAAATTATGGCCTTGTCTAATTACAAAAGTTCAAAATATAATCTTCCCCTTAACCTTTTCTATCAAAATCCAGTCAAATGTAGATGTATTTATACAAAAAGGATCCAACCCTTACTCTAAATGTTTCGATATATTCGAGGATATGTTTGTATAAAATAAAAACAATTTAAAATAGCATTGGATTCTTCTTGGCATATGTAATTAATTTACAGGGGTTTTAAAGAACAGTAATGAATTTTAGCACATGGCATCCTAAAACAATCACTTAATATAATAATTGGTGGAAAATACTATAGACTCTCTCTCTCTTTCAATTATTTGGGGTCACATTAACCGGGTTTCGTATTAACCGGGACAGAGAAAATTCAAATTTATTGTTTAACATTTTTCATAATGTTTTTTAAAATATCAGAATTGTTTCTTGCCCCATTTAATCTAGAACTTGGTTAATGCGACCCCAGATAATTGAGAAGCTACTTATTGACTAATAATTTAGAAAGTAGATATATTTATATAAATATTTAAATAATTCTACATAAGATAAAATATTTATATCAGCCATCTCAACAAGCTCATTACTAGTTCTGAGACAGTTGATGATCATGATTATTGATGTACAATATTAGATCATGATTATTGAACACCTACCTGTTAAGAGCTAAAAACACCCGGGAAGCAGCATTTAATCTGTTCTCAATCATAATCTGTTTGCTTTACAATTTGTAAAAGCCTCGTCAGTTCACAAATGCACTGCACACGGGTGAGGTTGACTTTTGGGCAGTTGAAATGTTGTTACAGAACCATAAAACTAGATTACTTAGAAACCAACAACAAAAATCAACAATTTAGCTCCTATGACATACAATGGGGTGCCGAATTCAATAAAGGTAAAGGGAGGAAAACAGTTTAGGCAGTCGATCGGAGCTTGATTGTTATTGCGACAAGAGTTTGAGTACTTGGGCTTGCAAGTGGAATGACTTGTGGGTTTGTGTGAGCTCTAGAGTGTGGTGTTTTTTGTTGTTTTAAATTTTTATTTTTATGTGTATGTATTTTTTTGTTTGTTTTATGTTTGTGTGCGATATATTGTGGGATGAATGTTTTCGTCTGTCTGGAGTGATGAAGTGTGAGAAGTTTGATTTCACGTGATGTATATATATGTAATTGAGTGTCACTGTTTGTCAGGTTGATGAGAATGTGCAACGGGATTTTAAATGATCCAAAATTGGAAAGAAGTATCGATTTATTTTTTCATGATATATGTCCTCAGTGAGATACAGACAAAAGCCTAGTTTACTGGGGACACGACAAATGAAAGGCAACAAACCCAGGTCAATTAAAATTGTGTGTTCGAATTAAATTACTTGTTGTTTTTTCGAAAATTATGGTTATTTCTTGTCACGTGTAAAATAAATAGATAAAACGATACGTTAGATTTGACAACTCTTACCAAAAATATTCAGTTAAAATCCGATTATAACTACAATCATGAGACGATAAATATTTTATTTTGCTGAATGTATGAAAAATAACTGTTTCAGAATAAAAATTATAAAAATACACTAAAATCAATATTTTTCAAAGAGTAATGTTATTATGACTGTTATGTAATTGCATTTTCAATCCCACATACGTTGAAAAATATTTTCCTGGACATAAGTGCTTCATAAGTCTGAAATTGTTTTCAATCTATCCAAAGCGAAACATTTATCAGATGGCATAACTCCATTTTCATATCATCTCTGTTGCTCTTTAAAGATAAGATTACATTCAACATACTTGTTGATGACTGCAAATATTCAATAATATATTTCAGTCAGCTGACTCACAATAATTTAATTATAATATTATCTTCATCAACAGTCATATATTACACCTTTATCAGCTACCAATGAACTCCACATACTTGTATCTCTCACTTCATTTTCCATTTTAGCTGTATTGTATTCGTTTGAGTCATCTGGGTTTTGGTATCTGGGGTCTGTTACTAACCTTTCCTTCCCTGTGTTGGGTATCTTCTACACGTTGCTTCTAATAACCATCAATATCTCTATAAATATAATAAATACAAGGTCCAAGATTTTAGGTATTCCTCCATAATATATTTACGCATTGATTTAAAAAATAATATTAATAATAATCAGAATTTATCGACTACATTGTAAGTATTCGTGAATATCGGAAACAAATTCGCATTTAAACGCTGTGAGTGCCTCGATCTTGGGTCTTGACGATAGGTGAAGAGTATACGGGAAGCGCGACACTATATTCGCATCTCACTTTTGCATACGTCACTGAATAGCGAGGAGCTCAATTGTCAAAACCTCGCAAGTGTAAGCCACGCCCGGGTTAGCCACCAACCCTGCCGCGCCGCAGTAGCTGTTGAGCTGGCAACGAGACTAGACCTACGCCCGTTCCGTGAGCGTTGCCAGATGATTTTTTAATGTTTTCAGCAAATAAATCTCAATTATTATAATTTTTAACTTCAATTATAATTAATTAAGGGGATTATCTATGAATGTTCTTATTTTTCCAATTTAAAATCGCTAACTTTTGATCGCGTACTCACTACCCAACACTGGAGCGCGCGTTTCAATTTTATCACTGTAAGGGAAGGGTTAAGGATTGAAGTCTTCTTCCAGCACTTAAAAAATTGTTAATCCTTTGACTTATCATCAAGTTACTTAAATCATATCGCCTGCTTATGGGTTTCTGGCAGATCACTGAATGTACACGGGAGATAATGAATGGTTTACGACAGGGGTCAGCAAACCACGGCTTGTGAGCCGCATGCGGCTCTTTTCATAGGCTTTTGCGACTCTTCGATTCCAGCTTCACCAAGGCAACGAACTGTAGAGCAGCAAATTCACAAATCTGACCAGCCGCTTGGAAGAGCTCAATAAAAAGAATTCCAATTTGATCAGCATAAGTAAACAGCTGCAAAACAAATGCCTAAAATAGAAATAATTATATTTGATACATGGAATAGTTTGCCTGGAACATATAACACAATAAAAGATCTAGCATTTGCCATTCTCACAATCTTTGTCTCTCCTATTTATGCGAACAAACATTTTCTTCCATAAACCAAATAAAAATTAAGTTAAGAAGTACATTAACCGACGATAATTTACAATCATGCCTAAAGTTTAAAACAAGTAGTTACTTGCCAGACGTAGCAAAGGGATGTGAGGTCACCGTTCTAACTAGTAGACTTTACAAAGGGATTTGAGGCCACCGTTCTAACTAGTAGACTTTACAAAGGGATGTGAGGCCACCGTTCTAACTAGTAGACTTTACAAAGTGATGCGAGGCCGCCGTTCTAACTAGTAGACTTTACAAAGCCCATAAAGTGTTTTATTAGTGTTAATTTATTTAGGTTTTCTGGTTTAATAAGTAGAGCACTGATCTACTAAAGCGTATAACTCCCATATATGATATAATATTCTATTCTTCTAAGTAGCATACGATTGTATTGTGAAATTAAATTTCATCTTGCTTTTTTTCATCATTAATATTTATATAGCTACGGGAAAAATTTATGTTGCGGCTCTATGAAAATTTTTAGATTACTTAATATTTGGCTCTTCTCACTAGAAAGTCTGCTGACCCTTGGTTTAGGAGATCAGATGTGATCTGCTGTTCTCCGTATTTGCAAAGTGTTTAACTCAATAATCTTATGCCATATTAATATTAATTTAATTTTGAAAGATTTAAGGATTAACGAAATACAAAACTTAATATAATTAATCCTCTTTTCTGATAAAAATATTTTAAAAGTACTTTTATGCATGACAACTTTGATTGGTTGCTATAGTTTGATAATAAAACAATTTGGTTAATTTTTTTGTTATAATTCTTTAATGAACTTACTTGATATTAAATAAACACATATTTTTTAATAACAATAATTTAAGGATTATTAACACTGAAAGAAGCATGGAAATGGTGAATTAAAAAAGGTTTTATTCTGAATGAAAGGTTGGAGAGAGTTAATATAGTAGATGGAGTTTAGTATAATTATTAAATAAATAAATAAATATAGGTTTATTCATACCAACGTAGTATGGGGTTTATATAATATATTTAAATACACTTCAAAAACCACATAAATTACAGAAAATACATTAAAGACAGAAGCTATCAAAAGGTCTGGACTTATCTAGTAACATCCCTTCGGCCAAGATACACCCCACCAATATAGGGCGAGCCCAGCCATGGGACACCAGGCGTTTTTCAGCCAACACCCTTGCACATGTAGAATAAAAAGAAAACAAAAACACCACCGCCCACGCTGTTTTGGGAAACCAAATAAGTCCTCATCCGGTACAATCTACATCAGAATATATAAATCTTCTTTATTTATTATGAGCGTGACGTCACTTAGTTATGAAGAAGGAACCAATGACCAATGGAACAACTCCTCTAGCTTGTGAAATCCACCTAAGTGTGAAAAGAATAATAGCGAAGACAGAGATAAAGATCTCACGTCATGGAGAGTGAATATTAGGTTCTTATTAAGCAGCTTAAGGCATATAGTTTAAACAGGCCAAGAAGTTCCAGTGCTTGAGCAGAAAACTTCACGTGCATCAAAACTATTCATATTATGATATTAGGTGTTCTTATGTTTCGGTTTTTTTTTTCAAATTTAAAAATGAGCACCAAAAGTGAAACTAAATGATAAAGGTTATACGTCATTCGAAAGAAAATTTTCTGCTCTACGAGATATTATGTTTGCTTTTACGTTACATATATTATTTTATTTGATTACAAGCTTTCAAAATGGAATGTCAAGTAGACGAAAGTGAGCATTTTCGACACCTCCTTCTGTTTGCGTTCGATCGAGAGAATAAAGCTGTCAAAGCTGCTCGTGATATTTGCAAAGTGTATGGAGAAGTGCTATGAATGAAAGGACAGCTCGTCAGTGGTTTTTGTGTTTCAAAAACGGTAATTTCGACTTGAAAGATACGGATGACCATTGGACTTTGATGAAGACCGCTTAAACCATATTATTCATGAAGATCCCCTTCAAACCACCGTAGAATTGGCTGAGCAGATGAATTGTAGTCACATGACTGTATACCGCCATCTTAAATCAATGGGAAAAGTCCAGAAGTTTGGCGCTTGGGTTCCACATGTTTTGAGTGAAAACAACTAAAATCAACGTTCGACAATTCGATATTCATAGCATCTTCACCATACACTTCGCAAATATCGCGAGCAGCTTTGGCAGTTTTATTCCCTCGATTGAACGCGAACAGAAAGAGGTGTCGAATATGCTCACTTTCGTCTACTTGACATTCCATTTTGGCTTGTAATCAAATAAAATAATATACTCGTATGTAACGTAAAAGCAAACACAATATCTCGTAGAGCAGAAAATTTTCTTTCGAATGACATATAACCTTTACCATTTTGTTTTACTTTTGGTGCTCATTTTTAAATTTGGAAAAAACGGACACAACTTATGTTAACACCCAATAGACAGTCATTAAAGGGTCTATATTAAACTTTTGAAGTATTCATACTAGAAAGTGACAGATCAAGTATTTGCCACCTCAGACGATTATGTACGTAAGCATATTAGTGACACGAGTATGTATATATTGTTAAATGATATTTAAGTGTCTTTATAAATTGTGCTTAATTTTTAATTCAAGGTGAGTACTTCTAGATAATGCTTTATATTATATATATTTTACAAAGATACAAAGATATTCTTTAAGATTCTGGCTGTCATTAAAGATAAAGAAAATTATAATCCAAAGTCAATAAAAGATTATCAAATAAGTTATCGAATATATCATAATTTTATTATTTTACGTCTTGACCAAAAAAAAATTCAAAATAACACACATTCGAAATACATGCTTTAAGAAGCGACTGAAAAAACTCTTAATTTCTAGTCAGTAAAATAACGTGTTTCATTCCTGATTTTTCTTTTCCTTTCCTTTTGATTGATGATATCTCACTTTATATGAAAAAGAATGTTTGGGTGATTGACCGTCTTTGTGGGGTATTTGTTTCTGAATTTCGTGGGGATGGATAGTCATTTGAATGATTTATGAGACCACGTAACTTGCTTCATTTACTTTTGTCTGGTTGGTTGGAAGAGATTGCCGCCTGGCAATAAGCCCGCCAGATTGTATTTGCAATAAAAGTGTTAAATAAATAAATAAAATTTAAATATTCAGTAAGTTGGAACTTTCTTAATTATAAAAATAGATTTTTCATTTTTGTCCAAATATGATATCATGGAACCACATCAAAAAATTTATCATTACTTTTACATACAGGCAGTCCTTGACTTTTTACAGGCAGTCCTTGACGTTTGGCAAGCGAAGAGTTGGTGGGCAGAGGAAGTGCTATAATGACAGTCTGCGAGAGTCGCTTACTTTGTGCGGGGCGCCTGAGGACTGGGAGCAGGTGGCTCAGGACCGTGAGGGGTGGAGAGCCGTATGGTCTCGGGCTGATAGTGTCTCAGCGGCTAGACGTATGAGAAACAGTCAGCTCGCTGCGAACATGCGTCAGCATGACCGGGCGGCTCGGCAGGGTCCACATGTCTGTGGCATTTGCGGGAGGGAATGCGCATCTAGGATTGGAATGTTTTCTCACAGAAGATCACATGATCGACGTGAGAGAATGGTTCAGGATTGACGTCGGAGTGGCGAGAAGATCCTCTACTGCGAGGCCCGGCAACGACGACCTTTATTTTTGGACATTCGATTTTTGTTCAATTATTTATAACGAACTTATACATTTACTAGTAATTAATTGAATTGTAAATATTTAACAAGCTATTCCTTACTCGTCACAACTGAAATAGTGAATCTAATGAATTGTTTAAACATGGATGTCAATAATGTAAATCTCACTCAGTAACTTTGTTAAACTAATGTTGCCTTTGGTAAATAGGATACAAATAGAAGCTGAAGAAGTTTATAATGAAGACCCCATTGTTAAAACTTTGACAGTCAAGAATATAAATGAAGCCTTTATGCATCTTGATATTTTTTAATATATCTTGATAAGTTTAGTATGAAAAAACTCCTAATAGTAGTACTAAAATGCTTCCTTAACCCTTAATGTCTTGTGATGTATAACTATAGTTCAGAAATTCTAGGATGAGTCCTGTGACAACTCACAAATTTGCCCCAATACAACCTTGTAACGATGTTCAGTAACTTTAATTATTTTATAAACTTTAATGTAAGCCTCAATTTTAATAAATAGCAAGTTATTTAGGGAAATACATTACATAAGGTTGTATTGGGGCAAATTTGTGAGCTGTCACAGGACTCATCCTAGAATTTCCCAACATATAGTACACATTGCTTCTAAAAACTTTAATATCTCTATAAATATAATAAATACTGGGTTCAGATTTTAGGTATTCCTACGTAATACATTAACGCATTGAATGAAAAAAATAATATTAATAATAATTAGCACTTATCGACCACATCAGAGATGTTTTGTGTAAATCGGGAATAAATTCACCAATATAATCAAACGTGTGCCAGTGTGTGACGTAAGTATGATATATTAATTCTAAAAACCGCTATGAATGAGGAAGCGACACTATATACGTATCACTCTCACTCTACTTCAGTATATGGGAACGCAAGAAATAGAATCTCAGTTCGCAGTTGTTTCTTCCTTCGAGGTAAAACATACACAGTGCTAGTGTTCCGAGTTCCTTCTCAGTAGCTAGTGGGCTTTCATACGAGGTGATTTCTTCGTCTGTTTTGTGAACGTCGGTCAATGTTTTTTTCATGTTTTCAGCAATTAAATTTAGATTATTATCACTTTTGACTTCAAATTTAATTAATTTAGGCGATTGACTATGAATATTCTTATTTTTCCGATTTTAAATAGCTCATTTTTACATGTGTATTGAATACACAGCACCGGAACGCGTGAATTTTTTTAACACCGGAAGGGAAAGGTTAACTTAATTAGTAAAACATCATATTAATTAGTTTTGTCTTTATATTTTGTATTAATGAATATCATACAATTTGAACTAAAAGTTTTATTTGAACTAAAACACATATTTCTATTTAATTTGAACTAATTAGTAAAACATCTTATTAACCAGTTTTGTCTTTATATTTTGTATTCATGAATATCATACCCATGTTTACATTGTATAATAAATATTTTAAAACACATATTTCTATTTAATTTGAACTAAAACACATATTTCTATTTAATTTGAACTAATTAGTAAAACATTTTATTAACCAGTTTTGTCTTTATATTTTGTATTCATGAATATCATACCTATGTTTACATTGTATAATAAATATTTTAAAACACATATTTCTATTTAATTTGAACTAAAAGTTTGGATTTATTTCTTATTCAGTTTTTTAATGTATATTTTATCTGAAACATTTTGTTTGAGTGTTCAATTATTATTATCCATTCACCAATATCTCGCTTTACAGACCTTATTTTAAGGGAATTGAAAAAACAATCAACATATTCGTTTTATGGAAAAAAATCAATGTGCGGAATATGCATACTTTTAAGTAGATCTTTTATTTTTTTATTATTTATACTTAAAATTGTTATACTTAAAATTATTATATCCCATCAACAGTAAAATACAACGAAAACTCCAATAAGGGACTTGAATACAAAAGAGGCAAAGTTATGAATACGTGATACATCTATGGACAATTTCAAGAACTAAAATCTATCAGTCGGTAAAGTAGGAATATTCTTATATACACTGAAACACAACATATTAACACATTGTTTGCGGGAAACGATAAAACTCGTTCTATCCCGTCTTATGGTAGAGAGCGGGAGACGAGTTTACTCGTTTTGGTTTGCCAAGCGGTGGTATGCGGGAGACTTGTAAACACGGTCGCCAAATGAGGTGGGAACTGCGCGTTATCTATTATAAGATTCTTATAAGATCTTATAAGATCTTATAAGATTCTTATAAGATCTATTGAAAATTTCGTAATTATATTGTAATTTTATGTGAATAAAATAATTTTGATGGTGAAAGAGTATTTTTTTCTATGTTTACCTAGAATGTAGTAATTTTGTGTGAGTAAAAAATAGAGCAACCCATATTTTGCATAATAAAGATATAGATAGTTCTATTCTTAGTAAGATACAAAAAGTTTTTCGAAAAAATACTAATTAGTTTGAGAGATATGGTTTTTTTACGAAAGTCTAATTTTGGCGCAAAAAAGTCTAAAAGTACCCGCATTGCGTCATCACTTGTCGCGAAAAGTACCCGCAAACAATGTGTTAAACTTTTTCTGTTCGTCTTATTTCTTATTAGAATTGGCTAAACTATATAATAATTTTAAGTATAAATAATAAAAAAAATAAAAAAGATCTACTTAAAAGTATGACGCTCTCCGAGGTTTTTTAAATAAATTGATAAATATGCAGTGTCTGTAACTTGGAGTCAAATAAGAAGGGTTGGATGATCAAGGTTATATTTGAAGGTTAATATAAGCATTAGTTTATTCGAGAAATTATGTAGGATATAAAAGCGCACTTTGGACAAATATTTCCACCCTGTTGCTGCTCCCAATGAATAAATTCTGACGTGGAACCATCTAATTCTTCATAATAAATACTGTGATTCTTTATATTTTTATTAAATATATACATGTTTTCTCTGTTTTATACATATCAGAATACATTCGACACTTTTCTCAAATATTTTACTGATTTTTTTCTTCATGGAACACGTCATACACATTATGTATTTATATGAAACAATTAGTTCAATGTACAGAATTTCAATTTACGGACAACTTTTTAGGAATACATCTCTTGTGTAAAGCGAGGTGTTTTGTCCAAGAAACATTGTAATTTATTTGTGCATGTTAAAATGAGGTCCATGGTGATTGAAGTTGGGATGAGGGCCATGATGGTTGTGATGTGGAGGATAATGCACACTGACACTTGGTGGCACAACAACGATGGGGGGATTGTGAATTATTGGTGGACCATGGTGGTATCCGTGGTGATGTCCATGATGATGCCCATGATGCCCATGATGTCCATGGTGATGTTCTTGGTGATGTCCATGGTGGTGGCCATGGTGGTGACCATGGTGGTGACCATGGTGGTGACCATGATGGTGACCATGATGGAGACTGTGACCAGACCCCATGATTTCTAATTTCTGTAAATAAAATTGGATGAACAATGCTCCATTAGAATGAGTTGAAGAATTCAGCTATTTTGAGAAGTATATTTTATTTTGTAATTTGTTTTATCAAACACTGTTTTTTCCACTTTTTTGTAACGGTATAACTCTACCGGTTTCAAGGCTTTTACCTCATCTTGTTTATGCTCCCTTGAAGATGAGGTGAAAGCCTTGAAACTGATAAGGTTATACCGTTACAAAAAGTGAAAAAAACAGTGTTTGATAAAACAAATTACAATGTTTTTAAACCTCCACAATGTTAATGCCTTAACTATAAATAATATATTTTATTTTGTTACACTTAAATAAAAAATAAATAAATACAGGTTTATTGAAAGCAACATAGTATGTACATAATACATTTAGATATATTCAAGAACACATTTAACAGAGAATACATTAAAAAATAGAAGATATCAAAAGGTCTGGGCTCATCTAAAAACATCCACTCGGCCAAGATACACCCCACCAATATAGGGCGAGCCCAGCCACGGGGACACCAGATGTTTTTCAGCCCACACCCTTGAACATGTAGAATAAGAAAAGATAAAATAACACAGAAAATAAATAGATGACAAAAAAATACATTCAAGAGAGAAGACATTAAAAGGTCTGGGCTCATCCCACAAACATTCCCCAGCCGAGATACACCCCACCAATGTAGGGCGAGCCTGACAGCAAAGGCATCGAGGGGCTTCCAGCCCACATCCCCGCATATCTAGATTAAAAAACAAAAAAAAACGTGTGGCAGAAAACAAAACAAAAAGTAAACCCACATATACCACCTCAGGTTAACTGTCAGCTAGAACGAAAAAGAGAAAAGCCTCAAAGGAGTCCGAACTTTATGAAAGTAAAATGACAAACAACTTCCGTTGTATACAGCGCTCAAAGGGTGGAAAGGTGCAACAAGATATTGAATCATAAATTGCAATAGAAGCAAAGTCAATGGGCTACTAATTTAAGCCATATTTAATAGAACATGGACTAAAAACTGAAGGAGATGTTGAAGATTCGAAGAACCCTAAGAAAAACCAAGAACCGATTGGTCCAAACTCTCGTTTTCTTCATTTTTCTATAAGAGGGGGGACCTAGATACTCAAGGCATGCAATAGACAAAGAATAGATACCTTCGAGATGTAGATGGTGGTGACTCTTGCACATTCTATGGACTACCAGGTGTCATAATAATAAATCATATTTCAAAGTAAAATTATGTTCCATGATCACTCGTATGTTTTAAAATTTCGTAAATTTACACTGGAATCCATCCCTATACCCCACACAGACAACATTAAAGATCTGGGTGCCTTGTTCCACAGCAATTTTGCATTTGATCCTCCCATCGAACTTATGTGCAATTCAACATACAAACTAGGATTTGATACGAGTCATTTGACTGTTAAATAGTGCTCAAAATACTCTTTGATTCATTGGATAATAAGAAACTAGAAATCAATTCTTGCATTTGGAGCCTGCAGGAACACAAAACTCACTCATGGTAGACAAGGTTCAGAAAAAATATCTACGATATCTCTATATGAGTGAGTTTGTTGTCTATCTATGGCTTTATCCTACTCACACAAGGTATGCAGATTGACAGACGAAGAGAGTGTTGCTGTAAATCAAAGAAAAACAATGTTTACAGAGAAATACTATAAACTCTGAATAAAGACTATCTCTTAATGAGGATCAAAGATCACGTATCTCCAATGAAGATTAGCAAAACAAAAATGAGATAAGGCAAATAATATTATTGGTAATATGCAGCAACCACAGAGCAGACTGGATAAGGGTAAGATTTTGAAGAATCGTCCATCACAGAATCTACGTGTGGGGGATATGAACTACCCCGTAAAGGATATGACATGATGGAATAGAGTGTAACAATTAACCAGTATTTAGTAATAGTTTATAAGCATAACAATTAACCAGTATTTAGTAATAGTTTATGGGCATAAAAATTAACCAGTTTTTAGTAATAGTTTATGGGCATAACAATTAACCAGTATTTAGTAATAGTTTATAGGCATAACAATTAACCAGTATTTAGTTATAGTTTATAGGCATAACAATTAACCAGTATTTAGTTATAATATTTATAAATAAATATGTGTAATAGGAATAATATTCAATTAAAAAAAATCTTACCTTATCACTGTCTAAGTAAACAGTTATTGTCTAAACAATATGTGGAACGTCAAATATCAATGCACACCGTTTAGTTTATGCTTCCAGCAAACTATAAAGCAATATGATTCACAGTCCATAGCTATAAGCATTTTATGCTTATATTGATGATAAAATTTCCCATACTCGTGAAATAGCTGATTCATCGTTTCATCAAATGATTCATATCATCTAATATAACAAAACACTTTTATCTTTATGATAACAAATAATTTTTTTACTCATATAAAAAAATATACATGTACAGATTGAACTTTCATAAATAATTGTATGTAAAATTATGGTTTCGGTTAAAACATTAGAAATCTCTAGGTCTCAGTTAACTTTTCCTAGTGCTGTTAAATCTACTTGGAAAATGTTGCACATCTACAGGTACTATTAAATTTAAAGTATTGGGTGTCTCAAGAGCAACTTGAATTTTAAATAGTGCAGCATTTCGAAACTGTCAAGCAGTCATATTTTACAATTTTTATCTAGAAAGATGAGAAACTATTCTAATTATGCAGTGCAATATGATTGCAGAACCAGAATATTACAAATGGGCTTTGTAAAATCTGTGATTTTTCCTCCTAATAATGTGCCAAATTTGAATACAGTGATAAATTCAAAGAAATAGGTTTGATCGTGAATAAATATGCAACGATACATCAGCATTGAGCTCGTTATATTGAAAATATTGCTACTTCTTCTTCTTCCCAGTGTCATGTCAGGTCCCCCAACGTTGAATATCACCTGAGAGTAGGTATCTTTGTCCCCGGCAGCCCGAAAAAGATTCCCAACGCGCCTTATACCAGTCCAATCACGTATATTGCGGAGCAGCCAGGAGATGCAGTAATTTGTACTTTGCTCCTCTAAGTACATGACCCAAATAGGACACCTTTCGGATTTTAATATTAGTCAGCAACTCTCTATCAACTTTGGCTCTTTGAAGAACCCTTGTGTTGCTGACCATGTCCGTCCACGGTATCCGTAGCATTCTCCGGTGCATCCACATTTCGAATGCTTCCAGTCGGTTCATACTACCAACTTTGAGGGTCCATAATTCCACTTCATGTAATAACACTGACCAAACGTTGCATTTGACTTATCGTTGTCGACGTTTCAAGTTTAGATTATCATAGCAGAATACGCTTTTCATTTTATTAAAAGCCGCACGAGATGATTCAGTTCTGCACTTGACTTCGGTTTCTGTGTCGAGGTCTTCCACTAGGATACTTCCGAGGTATTTAATTTTTTTCACTCTCTCTATATCAGTACCGTTCAATGTAAGACGTGCTCCTGCGTGATCCTGCCGGCCAAACACCGTGAACTTAGTTTTACTCACATTCATGTTCAGCCCCAGCCTCACACCGGCTTCATTAATTCATTAATTGCTACAGGGGGTGAATTTGTCGAACAACAATGATCAACATCAATTAGTCCTTGTTCTCAGCAATTGGACATTTCTAGAAGTTCATTACAGTTAATTCAAACTAAAGATTTGCATTTTCATGCTTATAGGTGTCAATTGTGTCAAGAACTTAACTCAGTTGATCGTTGAACAAGCAAATTGATGATGATTTTTTCAACAAAATTACGTTCAGTGATTAATTAAATTTTTACTTAAATGGATAAGCTAATAAGCAAAGCTGTCGTATGTGGGAAAGAGAATATCCAAAATTCATTAAATAACTAGACATATCGTAAAAAATTACTTTTGAATGTGGATTTTATAATGGCGGTATGATGATACCGTATTTTTCCGAGATGATAAAAAAGAGCAAACATGATTTAAAACTTTTTATAGCATGAATTGCAATAAATTGATGTGGTAGACTTCTTGTCTCAACTAGATTGTGGCGCATGTCACACAAGCAATAAAATAATGGCGTTGTTGCAAAATAAATTTCCTGAACGCATAATTTTGAGAAGAGGAAACGTTAATCGACCACCTAGATCAATGATGGGTAACCTTTTTAGCTTGATGTGTCAAAATTCTGACCCGGGTGCCATGTCACATCTAGGAATATTAATATTTTTTGTAACCCTAGTAATTGGAAGAGTTTTGTAACCTTAGTAATTGTAACCCTAGTAATTGGAAGAGTTTTGTAACCTTAGTAATTGTAACCCTAGTAATTGGAAGAGTTTTGTAACCCTAGTAATTGGAAGAGTTTTGTAACCTTAGTAATTGTAACCCTAGTAATTGGAAGAGTTTTGTTCTTGAACTACTTATTTATTATTATTAAAAAGCAAAAACAAATAATTATTTACATTAGTGACTTTTTTGTTGATGAATTGCATTTGCTAAATTTACAATTGAAGGTTGGTATTTCGTACATTGTAAACGCAAGCAAGCGTTACAAACTTCATCAGTCAGTCGGTCTCTCTATTGAGTGGTAATTTAGAAATTCGCTTAATAAAAGCATCTTTATTTTGCATATCGTGAAATAGAACTGGTGCATATCTTAGAAAAGTATCTTTAATAAATTCTCCTTCACTGAGGGCTTTTTCATGTTGTGCTATGGAGTGAGCAATGGAGAAACTTGCTGATGTTAAATTTGTAGAACCTCTTACAAAGTCCATTGCAGTCGTAAATATACGAGCGAAGAAAGCGCATCGCTCGTTCTTGGGCGAAGACCGTCCGTAAACGATGCGTGTCACCCAAAATGTCTTGGCGTGTCACCTCTGACACATGTGTCATCTCTGACCTAGATCATGAGATTTAACACCACTGGACTTTATTCTTTAAGGGTTTTGTTAAATAAAGGTCTATGCCAACAATCCTGAAAGACATTTGTCTTGTTATTGTTGAAATTGATTCACAATTATGTGAGCATGTCATTGAAAATTTCGCTAAAAGAATCAATGTTTGTCAGAGGAGAGTTATTTTCCATACATAATTCACAAGTGTCCTTTTTCATGTTAAAATCAATATACTCGTACATGAAATTTATTCATTTATTTATGACTACTTTTATCCATTTATTTCATTTTTGGATTCCATATATGGTATAATATTTATATTTTTTATTTGCTATTGGGACACCCTATAGAAAGTTAAAAAGTACACTTAACATCTATTTTTAAGACAGAAAATGCTACTTTACTCCTTTATTTAACAAAAATGTTTTTTTTTTCATACTGTTAGTTCAAACGTATTAGGTGTTAACATAACTTTTGTCCGTTTTTTTTTTTTCAATTTTAAAATGAACACCAAAAGGAAAACAAAATTTTAAGTGTTGTACGTCATTCTAAAGATAATTTTCTGCTCTACAAGAAATTGTGTTTGCTTTTACGTTACATGTATTATTTTATTTGATTACAAGCCTTCAAAATGGAATGTCAAGTAGACGAAAGTGAGCATTTTCGACACCTCCTGTTCGTGTTCAATCGAGAGAATAAAGCTGCTAAAGCTGCTCGCGATATTTCCGAAGTGTACGGTGAAGATGCTATGAATGAAAGGACAGCTCGTTGATGGTTTTTGCGTTTCAAAGACTGTAATTTCGACCTGAAAGACATGGAGCGTTTCGGACGACCAGTGGACTTCGATGAGGACCGCTTAAGCCATATTATTCATGAAGATCCCATTCAAACATTTTTCATCACCATTTTTTTTTCATCATCATTTTGAAACCATTTTTCATCACCAGTAATGATGCGGTAAAAGGACCTTTTCTTGTGGCCATGCGTAGCTCGATGACGCGCGAGCAAACCAGCAGAAATTGTCAAACGTTGATTTTTGTTGTTTTCACTCAAAACATGTGGAACCCAAGCGGCGAACTTCTGGACTTTTCCCATTGATTTAAGATGGCGGTATAAAGTCATGTGACTACAGTTCATCTGCTCAGTCAATTCTACGGTGGTTTGAAGGGGATCTTCATGAATAATATGGTTAAAACGATTCTCATCGAAGTGGTCTGGTCGTCCGGAACGCTCCATGTCTTTCAGGTTGAACATTACCGTCATTGAAACGCAAAAACCATAGACGAGCTGTCCTTTCATTCAAAGCATATTCACCGTAGACTTCGCAAATATCGCGAGTAGCTTTGGCTTTTATTCCCTCGATGGAACGCGAACAGAAAGAGGTGTCAAAAATGCTCACTTTCATCTACTTCACATTCCATTTTGAAGGCTTGTAATCAAATAAAATAATATATGTAACGTAAAAGCAAACACAATATCTTGTAGAACAGAAAATTTTCTTTCGAATGACGTATAACATTTACCATTTTGTTTTACTTTTGGTGTTCATTTTTAAATTGGAAAAAAACGGGCACAACTTATGTTACCACCAAATAAAACATAAATCAAATCGCTACCATTAATAATTTGGTTTTATTTATTTATTTATTTTAGATTTGATACAGGTTTTACCCAAGTTCATAAAATAAAGGATTAAAAGTTTAAATAAAACATAATGACAACAAATACAGTGTTATGCTTTGCTATGAAATAACACCTTCAATCTCGAATCACTTAGAATCACTGACAGATTGTTGACAATATGCCTTTAGTGAACATGTCATCATCATCATCATCATCATTGTCAACCAGGGTCAATCCACTGCTGGATGAAGGTCTCCCCAAGTTGACTCCAAACAGTTCGGTCCTTTGCTCGCCGATGCCACGTGATGCTGCCATGCTTCCTGATTTCGTCCATCCAGCGTACCTTCGGTCTTCTTCTAGGCCTCTTTATGCCTCTTGGATACCATTGGATTATTTCGGATGTCCATCGGGAGTCTGACATTCTGGCTACATGTCCGGCCCATTGCCACTTCATTCTTTTGCACACCTTTATAACGTCTTCTACCTTTGTTACATTGCGAATCCAGGTGTTTCGTTTACAGTCTCTTTTAGTATATCCTAACATGCATCGCTCCATGCCCCTTTGTGCGGTCTGGAGCTTTTGCGTGTTTTTTACTGTGAGCGTCCATGTCTCGCAGCCATACGTAAGTACTGGAAGAATGCACTGGTTGTAGACCCTTCGCTTCAAGGATATTGGGAGATTACTTTTGAAGATGTTGTTCAAACGTCCAAATGAGCTCCACGCCAGTTTTGTCCTTCGTGCTATTTCCTCCGATATGCCACCTACAAAGGAAATAAGTTGGCCTAGATACACATATTCCTGGACAAGTTCTAGCGGTTTTCCATCTACGTTTATTGGTTTTGGGGTAGCAAAGCCGTTCATCATATATTTGGTTTTTGAAATATTCATTTTTAAACCAACTTCCCTGCTGACCTCTGCCAATTCTTGCAGTTGGTGCTGAAGATCATTCGGGTTTTGTGAGAGTATAACGATATCGTCTGCAAATCTCAAATGGCTCAGGTATTTGCCATCAATCGCCAGCCCTTTACTTTCCCATTCTAGTTTTTTAAATATGTATTCCAGTGTAGCTGTGAATAATTTTGGGGAAATAGTGTCTCCTTGACGAACTCCTTTACCGATTCGGAAGGTTTCCGAGGATTTGTGGAGATGTATTTTTACTGTTGAAGTGAACATGTATGACAGAATAAATTGTTTAGAACTTAACCCTTTATAGGGCAAGTTTTTATTTTTGAGATATTGAGTTTTTTGTTGAATAAATCATTATTATGTGTATCAAATCAACTTTATTACTTCGAAAATGTGTGTTAAATTATTTTTTTTTTTAAATGAGGCGGTCACATATGAGACCTGTGCCCATTTTAAGGGTCATGTCAGTGGCCGCAAAAGTGACCAATGAATGTTTATGTAATAATATCTAAGTTAAGGTTGTATTAGAATATAAAATTCTTATATGAGATAAAATGAATGGGGATTTACTTATAATACCTATTTACATATTTGACAATAAATTGACCGGATGTTTAGATCGTTGCTACTGAACATGCAGCTAACTTCATGACGATCCGTCTTAAATAAGACCTCTGCCCGTTCACTACATTTGCCAATTTGACATTTGTATTACTTAAAAATGTTTTATTAAGAAAACGAATCCTTATAAGTATAACCATAAGGGTGGTCGCATATGCGACCAATTTCTGCTTATGCCCGTTAAAGGGTTAAGGCTTATATATTGAGTAAGATGAAGAAGAGCATGTAGAACGAATGAATGAAGAAACATTAAGATAATATGAGTGGAAGATGTGCTAGAATAGGACCAAGGAATGTGTGATTGGATTAAGTGAATGATACTTTGAAAGAAGGAAAAGTAAGAAGTAAAGTAAATCATAGGAACTCTATGGATGTAGAAGAGGCGAAATATATGTTTTAAGATAAAAAGTCTGGCACTTTGTCCTCTGTGGCTATCTCAGCAGGGAAATGGCCTGATGATTTGTACACGTATTTAATTTTTTGTTTGTTTGAACAATCAAACTTGATAGCTATCAAAAGAGGGAGTTCCCTGTTATTATTATTGATAGACTGATGACGTCATTACCTGTTTGATAAGAAAAATGATAAAGCATGAAAGATTATTTTCGTTCTTGGTATATTAAATATCAGTCACATGAATACTATAATGTAACAATTTGGTAACTTTTGAAAATTAAATTTTTAATTTGATTGATTTGAGAATAGATGAGTTCCTCTCAAAACCATTCCAGATGCAGAAAGGTGTTAATCAAGGCTGTATATGGTTCCTTGATCTATTCAACGTATATTGAGAGTACATGATGAGAAAAATACTGGGCGGAATGGAAGGATTATTATCATAAGAGATCATGAATATTAAATTTTTAATTTGATTGATTTGACAATAGACGAGTTCCTCTCAAAACCATTCCAGATGCAGAAAGGTGTTAATCAAGGCTGTATATGGTCCCTTGATATATTCAACGTATATTGAGAGTACACAGTGAGAAAAATACTGGGCGGAATGGAAGGATTATTATCATAAAAGATCATCAATATTAAATGTTTAATTTGATTGATTTGAGAATAGATGAGTTCCTCTCAAAACCATTCCAGATGCAGAAAGGTGTTAATCAAGGTTGTATATGGTCCCTTGATCTATTCAACGTATATTGAGAGTACATAATGAGAAAAATACTGGGCGGAAGGGAAGGATTATTATCATAAGATATCATAAAACCTCTAATATAAAATTTGCAGCCAATACAAGGCTAGTGGCCAGCAATTAAGATAAGATGGCTGGGCTTCTTCATGGAGTTAAAATAGAAAGTTGCCAACTTAAACAAGAAATTAAAAAAAAAATAAAGCGAAAAACTGATTTGAGATTGTGACAAAAAAAGTAATTAGTTAAGGGATTACGAAGAGGTATATAAATACCATCACGCCACTTCCCTGTCAGGGTGGACAGAGAGGATATAGCGCCATACTTTCCTATCTCAACACACATCCTTAACCTCTTCTATATCCATACACCTTCTTATACAACTTCTACAATTTTTCTAACTTTTTATTACATTTCCTTCTTACAGAATATCATTCACTTGATCCAAAAATGCTTTTCTTGACTTAAATTTACATTTGCACTATATTTTCTTCATTCATTCGTTCCACATGCCCAAACCATATCAGCATGCTCTTCATCATCTTACTTAACAGATCAGCCTTAAGTTCTCACTCATGCCTTATCACTTCATTCCGTATTCTGTCATACCTTGTCACTCCATGTATTCTTCTCAATGCGTCATTTTTACAGCATTTATTTGGCCCTTCTCAGTCTTTTTTTACGTCCCCATTTCACTCCCATACATCAAATTTGGCAGTAAAATATCATTGTGGACTATCATCATAGCAGATCTTGATACTGTCCAGTTTGAGTATGTATATTTTAGTGCCTCATTGACTTTGTTTCCTATCGATACAATGCCGTTCAATATCCCTCTTAACTCTTCCATCATCTGAGAAAATACTACCTAAATAGCACAGTTTCTCCACTTGCTCTAATCTTTAATTATTCACCCATATGTCGTATTTACTTTTACTTTCGAAGAAGCCGTAGAGATTACCTACCTAGATACTCTTATTTCGAAAAACGGAGAATGTAAAATAGAGATCAGAACACAAAAAAGAATGACAAAATCAGCCATGATAGGTCTGATGAAGATATGGATTAACCGGTATATCATCATCATCATCATCATCACTGTCAACCAGGGTCAATCCACTGCTGGATGAAGTTCTCCCCAAGTTTACTCCGAATAGTTCGTTTTTTTGCTCGTTGATGCCATGTGATGCTGCCATGTTTCCTGATTTCATCTATCCAGCGTACCTTCGGTCTTCTTCTGGGCCTCTTTATGCCTCTTGGGTACCATTGGATTATTTCGGATGTCTATCGGGAGTTTGACATTCTGGCTACCTGTCCTGCATTCTGGCTACCTTTGCACACCTTAATAACGTCTTCTACCTTTGTTATATTGCGAATCCAGGTGTTTCGTTTACGGTCTCTTTTAGTATATCCCAACATGCATCTCTCCATGCCCCTTTGTGCGGTCTGCAGCTTTTGTGTGTTCTTTACTGTGAGCGTCCATGTCTCGTAGCCATACGTATGTACTGGGAGAATACACTGGTTGTAGACCTTTCGCTTCAAGGATATTGGGAGATTACTTATGAAGATGTTGTTCAAACGTCCAAATGAGCTCTACGCTAGTTTTGTCCTTCGTGCTATTTCCTCTGATATGCCATCTACAAAGGAAATAACCGTTATATACTCAGAAAAAATAAAATCTATCTATACTCCTTTTAGCACTGTATGGTAGAGGTGGGAAAAGCCTGGTTATTCAGAAAATACATATCAGTAGAACTGTGTCATCAAAATGACTGGGTATTTGAACTAGATATTCACGTGACTCAATGCTGAATATTAGCACACTTTGGTGTTTAAAAGAACTGGGTATTTGAACTAGATATTCACGTGACTCAATTCTGCATATTGACGCATTGTTCGCTTGAAAGTGTAAATCATAGTTTCCCAAAATTTATTAACTTCAAATGTGTTTTGACAGCTGACACAGTGCTGTTCATCTTGATAAGGTTTTTTGTAGAGTGGACAATTGTAAAAAAACAAAAACATGTACAATTTTTATTCATATCTTTATTGAAAAGGCACAAAATGCAAGTAAATATTTGGATTTGGAAAGAAACAAATCAAAACCTAGTAAAATTCTTACATAAAATTAATACACAAATAATACTGTTAATTAGAGGGATGAAACTGATGCTCTGATAGCAATGGTTCAATATCTGGCTTTAAATTAGTGAGGTATAGTCTTAAATCTCCACGTTAAGTGATTTGCATTCGATTTCTTTATTATAAGTATTTTCTATGTCTTATATAAGTATTATGTGCACACAATCTGTGTTAGGTGTAATAAGACATTTACGAAACGTCTAAATATTGATAATGATCTGCTTAAATGGGATCCGCTCACGTGGACCCCCATTTATATCTCGTGCACCCCTAATTTCTTTTCTCGCTGATATAGACCCCCTGCAAGTCGAAATCGACCCTTGGGGGTCCATATAGACCACTTTGGGAATCTTTGGCGTAGATGAATCAAACAATGAATCTCAAGTAGTACCCTTTTTATCAAAAGGGTACTACAATACAATTATATGATAAAAAAAAATGTACACTAAACAATTTGACATATGGTGATATAAAACAATATTATGCATTGTGATTCTATGAGTATGATAAATATATATGCCAGGGTCTTAATTTTCAACTTAAAAAAACTGTATGTCAATTCCTATTAAAAAATACAGAATAAAGAAATATTTTAAGACTTCGTCATTTTTTCTTAAGTGTGTGCATATTCATCACTTTCATAATGAAATATCACTAAAATATTTAGTTTATTTTTTACTACAATATTTATATAATAAGAAGTCACAGTGATATATAATTAACATTTTTTTTAAATTTATTTCACCTGGCATGTTTATTGCCATGTGGCAATCTCTTCCAACCAACCAGAAATATGTTTTAATGGGCTCTAAATGAAAACCAGACTGGAATTCCATTTAAAAAAATCTGGATTCCAGCGGGGATTGAACCCGCAACCTCCGGATTGGCAGACAAGCGTCTTACCACCAGGCCACAGAGGTCGTATTAAATATCGAAATGTTACAGGATGACACTGAAAATGGACACAACTTATGTTAACACCCAATACATAATACAGATTGTATTGGGTGTTAACATAAGTTGTGTCCATTTTTTTCCAAATGAAGAGAACAAGAGGACACAACAAAAAAATATTACAACAAATTATTCAATAATGTATTCTCCTTCATTATTTACAACTTTTTGCCAACGTTCTACAAGTTTTTCAATGCCTGCGTGATAAAAACCATCCGGTCTTGACTCGAGGAATTCGTCCAACCATGTTCGCAATTCGACGTCATTATTGAAGGAAAAACCATCGACGAGCTGCCCTTTCATTCATAGCATCTTCACCGTACACTTCGCAAATATCGCGAGCAGCTTTGGCGGCTTTATTCTCTCGATTGAATGCGAACAGAAGGAGGTGTATAAAAATGCCCACTTTCGTCTACTTGACATTCCATTTTGAAGACTTGTAATCAAATAAAATAATATATGTAACGTAAAAGCAAACACAATATCTTGTAGAGCAGAAAATTTTCTTTTGAATGACGTATAATCATTTTGTTTTACTTTTGGTGCTCATTTTTAAATTTGGAAAAAAACGGACACAACTTATGTTAACACCTAATACTATTATATCACATTATTGAGGAACATGGCTGTGCGGTAATGCACTGGACTTCCATGCGGAAGGTTGCCGGTTCGAACCCTGCACTATGCTACTCCAATCGAATGATACAGACATATATATTTTCCTGCCAAGTGTTTGGAAGGATATTTGTGATTTTTTTCATATCTATCCTTTCAAAAAAAATTTTAAAAAACATGTCAGTGTGCTCTGATTGTCTCACCTTGGATTTAAATTCTTTTGAATATAAATCGTTAAAAAAATACGAAACAATTATTTTATAATATTTTTTAAGCAAGGTGCCACAAAGTGAATGTATGAATTTTATAGAAGCACTAAATATTAGTCCATTTTTAATCCAGCCACGCTGAAAAGGGGCATGGTTCAATTGTAATGCTTTCATGCATGTATGTATATTTAACGAATTTATTGTATGGTTGCAATTTCCTCCAATCGACCAGTTCTTGTTCCAAAATATATTATAATCGGTATTCATGAAAAGGGTAATCGTGTACCTACAGCATCTTGAATAAAAAGCAAAATAACAGATGTATTGAGTAATCTTGGAACAGTATTTTATCATTATGACGACCTCCAGGGTTAAGTTAGTAAGATACTTGGCATCCAAGTTCGAATCAGACTTCCGGTTTATGTCCGGATGATGATACCAAAAACAACAAAAATATATGTTATTATGACGACCTCAAGGGTTTAGTTAGTAAGATACTTGGCATCCAAGTTCGAATCAGACTTCCGGTTTATGTCCGGATGATGATACCAAAAACAACAAAAATATATGTTATTATGACAGCCTCAAGGGTTTAGTTAGTAAGATACTTGGCATCCAAGTTCGATTCAGGCTTCCGGTTTATGTCCGGATGATGATACCAAAAACTACAAAAACATGTGTTATTATGACGACCTCAAGGGTTTAGTTAGTAAGATACTTGGCATCCAAGTTCGATTCAGGCTTCCGGTTTATGTCCGGATGATGATACCAAAAACAACAAAAATATATGTTATTATGACGACCTCAAGGGTTTAGTTAGTAAGATACTTGGCATCCAAGTTCGATTCAGACTTCTGGTTTATGTCCGGATGATGATACCAAAAACAACAAAAATATATGCTATTATGACAACCTCAAGGGTTTAGTTAGTAAGATACTTGGCATCCAAGTTCGATTCAGGCTTCCAGTTTATGTCCGGATGATGATACCAAAAACAACAAAAATATATTTTATAAAATATCCTACAGTTCTGAAATTCTAGGATAAGTCCTGTGACAGCTCACAAATTTTCCCCAAAAAAACTTATGTAATGTATTTACCTAAATAACTTGCTATTTATTAGAATTGAGGCTTATATTAAAGTTAATAAAATAATTAAAATTACTGAACATCGTTGCAAGGTTGTATTGGGGCAAATTTGTGAGCTGTCACAGGATTCACCCTAGAATTTCCGAACTATAGTCTGGTAAATTAATCATCTGCTAACAATACTCGCGCACGAAACATGTGCACATGGGATAATGTTGCCAACACGTGTGATGTAGAAAGTTGAGTTCCGAGATTTGAATTTTCTCTTAAATAATTTCTTTGCTATGGCCGTAGCCAAACCACACAACACTGGACACATTTGGTAGGATTCAAGACTAATGTATGTGTAAATACATCACAGATATAAAGATTTTCTAAGCTGTTGATATTCAACAATAAATCTCTTAAATTTAGTGTAATACTTGAAATAATTTCATTTTTTATATTGCTTAACATGCTATATTTTGTCATAATGTTTATTAAGTGTAATCTATTTTACTAGCGTAATTTTTATATTAAACACTGTTTATTCCACTTTTTGTAATAGTATAACCCTACTGCTTTCAAGGCTTTCACCTCATTACCAGGGGAGGACAATTAAAACTCTTCTGATGATGAGGTGAAACCGGTAAGGTTATACCGTTACAAAAAATGGAATAAACAGTGTAAGTATGATAAAAAAATTACAATGTCTTTAAACCTTCACAATGTTAATGCCTTAACTATAAATAATATAATTTACTATTGTTTTTATCAAATAAGTCTTGAAATTTTGAATTGTTTCATACATGTTTTTTTTTGTACTTGTTATATTTGGTGTACGAATTAGGGAAACCTGTAATGTGCAAAAGACCTGAAAAAATAAATTAATAAAGGCGTTACATAGATTAATAATTATCTTTATATTATTGCCAGTAAACATTGTTATAAAATCCTTGCTTGTATTATTATAATAAAACGTCCCATTGTGTGATTCTCGCATTATCACATGATCGGACGATCCCTGTGTGCAATGACCGCTTGGCAAACATTGAGCTAGCGAAGGGTGACAGCATAAGTGGTCAGATCGATATACTTGCGATATGCGGCGATGGCTGTTTTTATTCCTAAAAAGTTCTACCGGTCAACAAGGAATTTCTTCATCCAGCTCTTCACTGGAGTCTCTGAGAATTGAGCGGTCACTATCCACCTATTTTACAGTTTTTGTACAGGTGCTGTACAGTTTTGATCAATTCTATTTAAACTTCTGTTATAAAGCTCGTTTAGATTTTTCGCATTTCAAAATGAAATGCGAATTTATAGATTTATTTTTGTAAAGATATAAATTACAGAAAAGCAAAACTAATTTTAATGGCCACCTGAAATTGTATTGCAGAACGTTATGAAATGTTGATGTGTAAAATTGTATTGCAGAACGTTATGAAATGTTGATGTGTAAAATTGTATTGCAGAACGTTATGAAATGTTGATGTGTAAAATTGTATTGCAGAATGTTATGAAATGTTGATGTATAAAATAAACTGAGTGATTTAGAATACTCTTGATTTATTTATTTAAATCTTTATAGTATATTATTTAACACTTTTATTGCAAATACAATCTGGCGGGCTAATTGCCAGGCGGCAATCTCTTGCAACCAACCAGATAAGAGTAAATGAAGCAAGTTACATGGTTGCATAAATCATTCAAATGACTATCCATCCCCACGAAATCCATAAACACATACATACGTGAGCAAATGCCCACGAACCCCACAAAGACGGACAATCACCCAAACATTATTTTTCATATAAAGTGAGATATCATCAATCAAAAGAAAAGGAAGGGATGGTGGAGAGGAAAGTATAAATCGGGAATGAAACAGGTTATTTTACTGACTAGAAATTAAGAGTTTTTTCAGTCGCTTCATAAAGCATGCCAAGGACGGAGTATACTACAATATGACAGAATTATTTCCAAGTGGCAATCTTTTCCAACCAAATATATGATCCAATTGTTTATAAATTGATTATTATTGAATATAAATAAAATATTTACATAATTAGTTGTACTTTTTTGTATTCTATCACTTTCGTTGTATACAATACAACCTGGCAGGTCTATTGCCATGTGACAATCTCTTTTACGTAGAAAAAAATTATAAATCCATGTTAAAAAAAATTGATTTTTTTGTAAGCATTATTTAATAATAGTTATGATACATATAACGTTGAAATATTATTATTATATTTTATTGAATGAAACTAAACATTTGTTAAATTTTTTAAATTCTTCTTTTCAATAAATTTTGTGGTGTTGAAAACATAGTAAGGTGGGGAAGAAGCAGAAGGCCCTTCTGGAGGGATCATGTAGACCGCATGGAGGATACGAGACTTGCGAAAATCGCTAAGACTGAAAACCCTAGCAGCAGATTACCAGGACAGCTGGATGTCATCCTCCCAGGACAGCCCACCATCACAAACAAGTCACACGACTTAGACCAAGAAGAAGAAGAAGATCTTTTCAATAACTGATTTTCAAATATGAAGCATCTTCAATATTAGCAATGATGTCCATGATGAGGCCCATGATGTCCATGGTGAGGTGGTCCATGGTGAGGTGGTCCATGGTGGTGAGGTCCATGGTGGGGAGGTCCATGGTGAGGTGGGCAATGTTGAGGTGGACCATGGTGATTCGGGCCATGGTGAGGTGGGCCATGGTGAGGTGGACCATGATGAGGTGGGCCATGATGAGGTGGTCCGTGGGGAGGAGGGCAATGCTGTGGTGGTCCATGGGGAGGAGGGCAATGCGAAGGAGGGTTGTGGTGATGTCCCCCAAAGAAGTTAGTCTTCTCCATTGTTTAAGTATTATATCTGAAATCAAAAGATCAGTTTTTTATAAGAATTTCTACAAGAACTTCATTTGTGTGCATTTTACAACATTATTTACTTGGTATTAATTTGGAATAATTATATTTTTCCCTTCTTCCTCATAAGGTTTCAAAACTCATAACAGCATTCTCAAATAGCTCAGCTATTTGAGAGTTTCCGGTGTGGTCTTGTCTACATCCTGGATCCTTCGAGTAAGGAGCATTACATCCTTATGTACAGTGTATACGGACAGTCAAACCAATTGCTGGCCGTAGACTGTTTCTAGAATTTATTTATCTGCACCGACCGCCCATTAATTCAGCGGCATTCCTGAAGTGTCGTGATCTAGCAATCATTTTAGGAATTTTCCAAACGGTTCTTATTTTAGTGGCCATTGACGAGGCCAATGTTCATTTACAAAGCAAAAAAATTACATCTCTTAAATCAAGAAAAGTGATTTTTAAGTATTCTTAAAAATATTTATTTCATATTGTGTTAGTGATATGCACTTTGTGTGTTTAATAAGCAATACAGGCAAAGTCAGGCAAAATTTAATTCACTGGGATACGACAAATGAAAGGCAACAAACCCAGATTCATTAAAATTGTATGTGCATATTAAATTACCTGTTGTTTATTTTAAAAATGAATAGCATAATTTATTTATTAATTCCTTCGTACACTGTTTTTATAAACATTATATGCAACACTCCCATTTCTATTGCATTTGTCTAACATTTAAACACTGTGTTGTCACATATATGCTTTAATTGTATATCCTATAGCAGTGCTCCGCAACTGGTGTGCCGTGGCACACTGGTGTGCCGTGAGCCGGATACAGGTGTGCCGCGGTCAAATTCAATGTACGAGTATTTGACATTTTACAATTTTTCATTATGTATTTAATACACAATAACTGGTGCCAACTGTTGAAAACTGCGTAGTGTGCTTTGTACACACCATAGCCGCACCAAATTAGTCATAGACAAAGAAAAATGACCCTTATGCGCGTCGCTGAAGACTCATGCCTAATTTAATACCTATATATTTTAGCTTTTGGTGTGCCGCGGAATTCTAGGAAGAATTTTGGTGTGTCGTAGGTGAGAAAAGGTTGCAGAGCACTGTCCTATAGTATACTATATTTCACACAAAATATTCAGTTTTTATTTATGATATAAGCACCATTAAATTATTGATTTTACTTACGTTATTCAAAATGAAAAATGCAATCCTGTCTTCGTAAGTATCACAAAATGATTTCTGATAATTTACTTATGAATTCTGTCGACTCACTGCAGTAAAGTTTATCGATGAGTCGTCTTTCAGCTTATCTTATTGACTCACTGTTATCTTTGTTAATTGTAAAGCTATCTTTGTAATTTGTTTTATCAAACATTATTTATTCCACTTTTTGTAACGGTATAACCCTACCGGTTTCAAGGTTTTCACCTCATCATCAGGAGAGCACAAACAAGATTGAATTCTGTTCGAACTGGTACCGACATACACACTTCTAATGTTAAACATTCTGATTGGGGATTGTAGGTGGAGGAAGGCATGAGACAACTTCAGCAAGCTGCGGCGAAATTCTGAGAATATATATGTTTGCCAGATGTTCACCCCGATGCACTGACTTAGAAATTTCTAGGGTCGGTAATCTGTCCAATTTATTTATTCCGTTACTACTGATATGTAAAAATTTGGTATCATCGATAGAAAATGTACGGTTTCACGGTGACAATGATTAGCCATTTCTGAATACATTAGAGAATTTGATCATGCAGATTTGTGTTCACGAAATCTCTTTTCAAATGATCTTACTGTCTTTCCTATATAGAAATTATCACAGTCAGCATATAAAAGTTTATACACACCACTGTTGCTAAGTATTCCATTTTTGCTTTTCCCGTTAATAAGAGTTTCTAGAGATTAAAATTAGTGTAAAAAGCTGGCTTTATGTGACTTGGATTTTTTTGGTTATTTCATATATGTTATTTATAAATAGGACTGTACTTCATTTATAGGTATGCTTATAAGTGTTATTAAATACAATATACATATGATATTTTATGAGTTTCTTTTTGTTTTATTTTTGTGAATCCAAGTGAATCCACAGTAGCCATTATTTGTAGCATTTTTTTTATGGTTATTAATTCCTTTTTAAAATTGTCTTTGGTTAAGGGGACACTGAGCAATCTATGAAGCCTACAGTCAAAGGCGGCGAATTTATGGTTATTAGAATGGTGGGAAGTTGCTGGAATTATAGAATCTGGATAAGTGACTTTTCTGTATATGTCAAAGTCAAATGTACCATTTTTGCGAGAAATTTAATTAAATCCACGGCTATAGAGTCGGTGTCGAGATTAGGAGATGCTTTTCTAAAATCGACTCTGACTTCAATTTTTTTAAAACTCATGATCTATATACACTCCATTATGAAATTATGAACTGTGTACCACTTAGTACAAATATGAACTATGTACCATTTAGTACAAATATGTACTATGTACCATTGAATACAAATATGAACTATGTACCATTTATTACAAATAGAGTGTACTGTGGTGAGAAATCTCCATGGACAGTCCAACATTCAATATTTCTGGAATCTCCACAGCACTGATAGAATCTTCAAATTCTCCATCATAAATGTCATACATATGGTACATACCATTGCACCATTTACCTGTCAGGGTAGGCAGAGAGGAAAGAGCTTCAGACTTTCCTATCATGACATACATCTATCGCCTCTTCTACATTGATACACCTTTTCATACAAATTCTTGATTTCTTCGACTTGTACATTTCCTTCTTTCATAATATCATTCACTTGATCAAACCACACTTTTCTTGGTCGTCCTCTACCACGCTTTCGACTCATATTTGCACTGCATATTTGTTTTGTTAATTTTTCTTCATTCATTTGTTCTACATGCCCAAACTATTTCAGGGTGCTCTTTTTGATCTTACATAATACATCAGTCTTAAGTTCACATTCACCCTTAATCATTTCTTGCATTGTCACCCTATTTATTCTTCACACATTTCTACAGCATATATTTGTATGTTTCTTAATGTGATTTCTAATCATTATGATACTACCCACAGTGTATCATTCATACATATAATACATAGCATCACACCATTTGCATCGCTCTGTCGGAGTAGACAGAAATGACTAAGTGCCAGACTTTCCTGTCTCAACACACATTCTTTGCATTTTCTACACTGTAACATAAACTCAACTTTGTGCTCATGTAACATAAACCCAACTTTGTGCCAAAATATTTGATTTGGTTTTAAAGAACTCAAGGTAGAAGATCATTGGAAAGACACTAGATTTATTTATGATTTGTTGCGTGAAATAAGTAATTTGTCATTTATTATGAATTATGTGTTGGTAATGAAACATGTTTGCCAAAAAATAGTATTGATTTCTTCAATAGATTAAAAAAACTTTATCTCATGATAACATTATCAGGGAGAATATGCTTTTATACCCTCGTACGTCTATTTGCGGACACTTAGATAACTGACAGCTCATCACAAGTTACGTTAATTCATATTAGGTAAGTTCATATTTCTTTGTTATTTTTTAAATACTATGCCAACTAGATTCGTTTTTGGTTCTTTATAAGAACATTTTATTGTAATAGTTCAATGTGGAATTAGACATTAATTGTTCTTACTCTTAGAGAAGATCCAGATTTTGTTCCTTAGCTAAGCTGTCCTTTTCATCTTTTAAGTGGTTTCTAGAAAGTGTTCATGTAATAATTAAATTTGTAATAATAACAATAGAATGACAATTTATACAGAACCGTTTAGAAGGCAAACTCTCTCCTAACTCGAGATTTGAGCCCACTCTTATTGGCAGATTAAAAATATTACAAAACTAATATTTTTATTTATTTCAATTCCGAACACAGACTTACCCCATTTAAATTGGAATTTACAAAAAAATGTGGCATATTAAAAAATAAAATAATTCAAAAGTCACTTAAATAAATTGATCGAGTGCTTTCTAACGTCCCCAATCTTAGAAGAAAATTTTCTTTTACTTTTGATAATGTGATATGAAATATGTTAATATCCGAAGCAGCTCCCTTCAAAAGAGTTAAAGCCCTTCCAACAGGCATAGCGACTGATATAAGTGAATGGGAGGATTGGAAGGTAGTGGCTGATAAAAAAAAAATATAAAAAAATATGAATATAATATAAAAATAAAAATATGTTCCAAAAAATTTGCATATGTTCAGAAAAACAGAAGACGAACTACAAAGAAACCATCTTCTTATAGTAACACATTGGGCTTTAGGTGTAGTGTAAGATATGTGTGTAGTGTTCATATAACATCATAAATTTTGATAGGACCTCACAAAAAGGGCTGTTTTCAATTGTTTCCTAAAGCTGCACACGCCACCCATATCTCGAACACATTTGAGAGTTTCGGACCCTGAAATATGTCTATGCCAATCTATTTTACATATCAATTAAATCTCATATTTTTTTCCAGATAAACAGAACAAATATGGGTGATGTACCTTACTACCAACCTGGTGCCCAACACTACCCCAACCACCCTCAAACACTGCCGGGGCAGGTCTACCCAGCCCCAGATAATGGATACATTCCCCCGGGTCAAGTGACACACTTTCCCAATCAACAGTACCCCCCGCAACAACACTACCCACCGCAAAATCACTACCCCCCGCAACAACACTACCCCAGCTTCCCCAATAGTCACGGACCTAACTTCCAGCCCCCTATGGGTCACCCTCCACCAGATTTCGGGCAAATCAACAATGGTAGCCATTATCCTGGATACCCAAGCGCACCACCATATCCTGGACCCACACCATATTGATAATATAGATCATTCTATAAAATAGACATTTGTAAAAGCCTTTAAAAATTAATGTTTTTATTGTTTTCTTTTACAATATTCCACCCACTATTTCGACTTTTTTCCTCCACATTCCTGAATACCATTAAATTACATTGGGATAGACTCCGTTAGGTTGGATCCATCTCCACTATCTTGTCTTATCTAGTCTTTATCTGTAGTAATCTAGGAAATTCCTCGTTTATGATAGCTTTGTAAATCTTGCATAATAAATATATTAATTACAGTGTTTTTATTATTATGATATAAACTATTTTTTTGTAAATCTCATTGTGATATAAAATAAAATAAATATACTGAAACAAATAATAATGTTTATTTTATTTGATCAATGTCTCCTATCTAATAAGAATAAATTTAATTCAGTTCGATCCCATCACCAAACCCCCTGTTATGGGAGATAAAATATCTTTTATTCCCTTTCAGCATAATCCACACTGGAATATCGAAACCGTCTTTTTTTTCATAAGAGCAATGTCACATAGTGAGAAAGTAGGAACTGTACAAAGGCACTTCTCATATGGTGGCGATACACTTGAGTTTGAAAAAAATAGCAGCATCAATGGATTCAAGGTACGTCACGAGAGAAAGAAAATAACCCATAGTACAATAAATATACTTAAAAAAACAAATGCGTGAGACTCTCGCGTGGTAGAACTGAGCTTCTTAGCTCCTAGGAAAAGTTGATTTTATGCATTGCTTTTTTTCCATTTTTTAACGATTTTTTTTTTGGATTAGGAAATGGTAATTTGGAATTTAAGTCAAGAAAATCTCTCTAAATTAAATAAAAAAATATTATTTTTAATAATAAATAATAATAATTTTAATAATAAATAATAATTTTAGTAATATTATAATTCACTTAATAATATTAAATTAATATTTTTTAATACTAAATATATTAATATTATTATTAATTATTTTTAAATAATTATTTACTTAATATTATATTATTTTTATTACATTATTAGTAATATTATTATATTATTAATAAATAATATTACAATTAATAATAATATAATTATTAATATTATAATAACATATATTATTACTCGTATAAATATACTCTATATTAAATATAATATATATATTAAATAAATATTAAAATAAATATTAAATAGAATAAAATAAAATAATTGAATATAAAATAAAATTAATAATTACCAAATATTTTAATATAAAAATAATACATACCAAAAAAAAAATATTTTTATTTTTAATAATAAATAATAATAATTTTAATAATAAATAATAATTTTAATAATAATATAATACACTTCATTATATTAAAATATTATCAATTATTTTTAATAATAAATAATTATTAATATTAAAATAATTAATAATAATTTATTAATTTATAAAATATTTAATAATAATACATAATAATTCAATAATAATATAATACACCGTTTCACTTTTCGTGACGTTCACGCGAATTTGCCCTACCGCGCCTATAGAAGTTTCACTTCAAAAAGTGGCATAAGCCCTGAAGATAAAAGTGATAATTGGCTTCTCCACGATGACAACGCACCGGTGCACTCATCAAATAAAACTCAAGAATTTTTGACATCCAATACCATGTCTACCATTCAGACCCTTCCTATTGAGCATGCTCGTCTTTAGTTCCATGTGACTTCATTTTATTCCTAAAAATGATGTTGAAATGGTGACATTTTGAGATGCTAGAAGAGATTGAGGCAGTGCTTGACCATCTTAACTAAAAATACTTTTGCAGCATGACATAAATATTGGATTTGCTGTAACAATATAGCAGGAGACTCCCCAACGTTGAATATCACCTGAGAGTAGGCATCTTTGTCTCCGGCAACCCGAAATAGATCCCCAACGCTCCTTATACCAGTCCAATCATGTATATTGCGGAGCCAGGAGATTTGGCTCCTGCCAACACCTCTTCGACCTTCTATTTTGCCTTGGATGAGCAGGTGCAGTAATTTGTACTTTTCTCCTCTTAGTACATGACCCAAATAGGACACCTTTCGGATTTTAATATTAGTCAGCAACTCTCTATCAACTTTGGCTCTTTGAAGAACCCTTGTGTTGCTGACCATATCCGTCCAGGGTATCCGTAGCATTCTCCGGTGTATCCACATTTCGAATGCTTCCAGTCGGTTCATACTACCAAATTTGCGGGGTCCATGATTCCACTCCATGCAATAACACTGACCAAACGTAGCATTTGACTAACCGTTGTCGAAGTTTCAAGTTTAGATTATCACCACAGAATACGCTTCTCATTTTATTAAACTTGACACTTGACTTCGGTTTCTGGGTCGAGGTCTTCCACTAGGATACTTCCGAGGTATTTAAATGTTTTCACTCTCTCTATATCAGCACCGTTCAATGTAAGACGTGCTTCTGCGTGATCCTGCCGGCCAAACACCATGAACTTAGTTTTACTCAGCTAAATGTTTGTAGTTTAATCAACTAAAACGTTACATTGTCTAGAATTATCATTTAAAAAAAAGGTTTATTATATTGACTCGTATAATTGCATAGTGACTTGAATTTTGTGGCACAAATCATCCTAGTTTGGGTGAATTGCCTATTATAAAAAACAAAGTAATTGTCGAAGATGTCAACAAAGAAGTGATTGACTTTTAGGATATAACAATAAATATCACGCAACTTAAATTTCATCTACGAATTAAAAATTCGTTTGAGAGAAAATTTGTTTATTTATAAAAAGGTTAAAAATACACATAAATGCTGAAACATATTTTTGATACATCCTTTTTAAATATTTTCTTTATGCTTACAATAATAAATTGAGTACTTTCAATAATTAATACTAACAATAATAAATTGAGATGTTTCGATAGAGAATCGATGGATATAGAGGGAGCCTCGGGAATATAGTCGCTCGCTGGCGCGTATTACAACAGGCCGGCCCTCCTACTGCGTGATTCATGATTTGCGTGAAAAATTTCGAATTATTATTTGGCTCCCATTACATACAATGGCGTGCCGACTTAAATAAAGGTAAAGGTAGGAAAACCATTTAGACAGTCGATCGGAGCGTGGTTGTTATTGCGACTTACTTGGGCTTTCAGGATGAATGACGTGTGGAAAAGATTTGTGTGGGTTTCTTCTTGTTGTTTTAATTTTTGTTGTTTTTGTGTTTCTGTATGTTTTTTATTTTTATTCTTATGTTTGTGTGCGGTATATTGTGGGATGAATATTTTTAGTCTTTCTGGAGTGATGATGTGTGAGGAGTTGAGTTTCGCAAGATGTTTACAGTTGTAGTTGAGTGTCACTGTCAGGTTGATGAGAGCGTGCAACGGGGTTTTGTTTCTGTGTAATCAAAAATCGGAAAGAAGTATCGATTTATTTTTCATGCTAAATATCCTCAGTGAGATACAGGCAAAAGCCTAGTTTACTGGATATACGACAAATGAAAGGCAATAAACCCTGATCCATTAAAATTGTATGTCCAAATCAAATTACCTGTTGTTTTTTCGCAAATTGTGTATATTTCTTGTCATGTGTAATAATAAATAAATAAATAAATTATAATTCATAAAATTTATCAAAAGAAGTCGATTTCAGGACCTAAAAAAAAGTATAAAATTCGAATTACGATTAATCATTATTCTAATTAAACGGAGTTTTACTGTAATTCAAATAATATTTACCTATACCTATTCCGAACAGGCTGAAGTTCCTCCGAAGTAAAAAAACAAATTGTAAAACCTAAATCGTTCAAATAGCACATTATTGTCGATAATAGTTAAGATAGTTCGGATTTGTAATAACAGATGTCACATTGATTCACTTTTATAAATAAAATCGGGCAAGCACTCTAATAATTAAAAATTATAAGTGAAATAGTTTCTTTTTTGTCCATATTCTAATGTATAAACAATAGTGAAGATTTTATAACTTTAACATTCAGCTGATAGGTGGTTTGTCGAGGTGCTATTATTGCAGTTTTTTTTTTAGGAAATTGTTATAAAATTTGTTCATAGAAGTTGTAAGTAATTGACCCAGTGAATATTTTATACACAAGCATAGTTTTATAACAACTGTTCAAAAATGTTATGAAAAAACACTGAAACCGTCATGGCAAGGGTTAATTGTCAAGTTTTTAAATTATAATTTAGTTGTTTTAAATTTTGAAATTTGAGCAACATTAAATTCTATTTTATGATCACATATTTTATTTTATTCCTAAGAAGCATGAAAGTGTATGTCACAAAGCAAAGCTAATAGATTTTTTTTGTTCCGCGTCAAAATTGAGCGTAAGATTAATTTTTAACAGTAGTCGAAAATAAAATTGAATACAAATAAATATCGCCCATCATTAATCAATTCTGATGGTGTATAGGTTCCAAAAACTGTGATGAGTTGACAATCTGTATGGAAATGAACCAGTGAAGTTAGATTATTTATTAGTTAAAATGCTATCACAAATTATGCATACTCCAATATACACGATATGACATATGTCATAGTTCGGAAATTCTAGGATGAGTCCTGTGACAGCTTACAAATTTGCCCCAATACAACCTTGTAACGATGTTCAGTAATTTTAATTATTTTATCAACTTTAATATAAGCCTCAATTCTAATAAATAGCAAGTTATTTAGGTAAATACATTACATAAGGTTGTATTGGGGGAAATTTGTGAGCTGTCACAGGACTCATCCTAGAATTTCCGAACTATAAACTATTGCATATAGTTAAGATATAAAGAATCACGATTAATTAAAATTAATAACGAAATTAATTTTATATATCAATTTGGAGTAATTCCATGTCAACTCAGCACACACTTTGTCATGTTAGCATTAATGTGACTAATTATGATGGCATTAGGTTCCAAAAACAGTGATGAGTTGACAATCTGTATAATAAACCAGTGAAGTCAGACTATTTGTTAGTTAGAATGCTTTCACAAATTATGCATACTCAATATGTAGGATATGACATATGTTAGTTAAGATATAAAGTAAATGATAATTTTAAAAATAAATATCAAAAATTATTTTCAATTTCGAGTTATTCCATGTCAACTCAGCACACATTTTGTCACGTTAGCATAATTGTGAGTCATCACCAATTAATTCTGATGGCATATAGGTTCAAACAACTGTGATGAGTTGACAATCTACGAGTATATAGAAATGAAACAGTGAAGTCAGATAATTTGTTAGTTAGAATGCTATCACAAATTATGCATACTTAATATATAGTATATGACACCTGCCAGTTAAGATATAAAGTAAATGATAATTTTAAAAATAAATATCAAAAATTATTTTCAATTTCGAATTATTCCATGTCAACTCAGCACACATTTTGTCCCGTTAGCATAATTGTGAGTCATCACCAATTAATTCTGATGGCACATAGGTTCAAACAACTGTGATGAGTTGACAATCTACGAGTATATAGAAATGAAACAGTGAAGTCAGATTATTTGTTAGTTAGAATGCTATCACAAATTATGCATACTTAATATATAGTATATGACACCTGCCAGTTAAGATATAAAGTAAATGATAATTTTAAAAATAAATATCAAAAATTATTTTCAATTTCGAATTATTCCATGTCAACTCAGCACACATTTTGTCCCGTTAGCATAATTGTGAGTCATCACCAATTAATTCTGATGGCACATAGGTTCAAACAACTGTGATGAGTTGACAATCTACGAGTATATAGAAATGAAACAGTCAAGTCAGATTATTTGTTAGTTAGAATGCTATCACAAATTATGCATACTCAATATGTAGGATATGACATCTGTTAGTTAAGATATAAAGTAAATCATAATTTAAAAAAATAAATAAGAAAATTTATTTAAAAATTTAATTTAGAGTTATTTTATATCAACTCAACACACTTTATCACATTAGCATAAATGTGACACATCACCAATTAATTCTGGTGAAGTAAAGGTTCCAAAAACTGGGATTAGTCATAAATGTATCTGGAAACGTACCATTGAAGTCAGATTAATTGTAAGTAAGAATGCTATCACAAAATAATGTATACTCAATGCTCCTATCAGCTATAAACTCGATCATATATCATACAAGAAATATCAGCTTTAATATATTTTCAAAACATGCGGATATTTTTACAGTTTAAACCTATTTTTTCTTATTGCACCCGATCTTCTGTCTAAGCAGAGATATTCTGGATAAGAAACAAAAAACACATACATAGTGTAACACTTGTCTCGGGATATCTGGGGTGCGCCATCGAGATTATTTCCTCATATATCACACTTCACAGAGATATTCCGGGTAAGAAACAAAAAACACATACATAGTGTAACACTTGTCTCGGGATATCTGGGGTGCACCATCGAGATTATTTCCTCATATATCACACTTCACAGAGATATTCCGGGTAAGAAACAAAAAACACATACATAGTGTAACACTTGTCTCGGGATATCTGGGGTGCACCATCGAGATTATTTCCTCATATATCACACTTCACAGAGATATTCCGGGTAAGAAACAAAAAACACATACATAGTGTAACACTTGTCTCGGGATATCTGGGGTGCACCATCGAGATTATTTCCTCATATATCACACTTCACAGAGATATTCCGGGTAAGAAACAAAAAACACATACATAGTGTAACACTTGTCCCGGGATATCTGGGGTGCACCATCGAGATTATTTCCTCATATATCACACTTCACAGAGATATTCCGGGTAAGAAACAAAAAACACATACATAGTGTAACACTTGTCCCGGGATATCTGGGGTGCACCATCGAGATTATTTCCTCATATATCACACTTCACAGAGATATTCCGGGTAAGAAACAAAAAACACATACATAGTGTAACACTTGTCTCGGGATATCTGGGGTGCACCATCGAGATTATTTCCTCATATATCACACTTCACAGAGATATTCCGGGTAAGAAACAAAAAACACATACATAGTGTAACACTTGTCCCGGGATATCTGGGGTGCACCATCGAGATTATTTCCTCATATATCACACTTCACAGAGATATTCCAGGTAAAAAACATAAAACTCGTACATACTGTAACACTTGTCACGGGAAGTCTGGGATGCACCATGGAGATTATTTCTTCATATATCACACTTCACAAAATTACAAGCATTAATTTTCATTTTCTTATATTTGTTTATTTATTTGTTAAATATCAATAATAAGTTCAAAATTGCAACAATGATATCAATCATTATTTTTCACCAAATTTCAACTCATTGCTGTTTAAACTTTACAAATAGATACATTTTCTTTAAAAATATATTTTCCATTAAATTTCTCCAAGTTATAAGAAGGTATTCATAAAAATATTTTGAGTGCAAAGGATCAAGAAGTATGCTATTCAAGTAACTGAATAAAAGTATTTCGAGTGCAAAGGATCAAGAAGCATGCTATTCAAGTAACTAAATAAAAGTATTTCGAGGGCAAAGGATCAAGAAGCATGCTATTCAAGTAACTAAATAAAAGTATTTCGAGTGCAAAGGATCAAGAAGCATGCTATTCAAGTAACTAAATAAAAGTATTTCGAGGGCAAAGGATCAAGAAGCATGCTATTCAAGTAACTAAATAAAAGTATTTCGAGGGCAAAGGATCAAGAAACATGCTATTCAAGCAACTTAATAAAAGTATTTCGAGTGCAAAGGATCAAGAAGTATGCTATTCAAGTAACTAAATAAAAGTATTTCGAGTGCAAAGGAACAAGAAGTATGCTATTCAAGTAACTAAATAAAAGTATTTCGAGTGCAAAGGATCAAGAAGTATGCTATTCAAGTAACTAAATAAAAGTATTTCGAGTGCAAAGGATCAAGAAGTATGCTATTCAAGTAACTAAATAAAAGTATTTCGAGTGCAAAGGATCAAGAAGTATGCTATTCAAGTAACTAAATAAAAGTATTTCGAGTGCAAAGGATCAAGAAGTATGCTATCCAAGTAACTAAATAAAAGTATTTCGAGTGCAAAGGATCAAGAAGTATGCTATTGAAGTAACTAAATAAAAGTATTTAGAGTGCAAAGGATCAAGAAGTATGCTATTCAAGTAACTAAATAAAAGTATTTAGAGTGCGAAGGATCATGAAGTATGCTATTCAAGTAACTAAATAAAAGTATTTCGAGTGCAAAGGATCAAGAAGTATGCTATTCAAGTAACTAAATAAAAGTATTTCGAGTGCAAAGGATCAAGAAGTATGCTATTCAAGTAACTAAATAAAAGTATTTCGAGTTCAAAGGATTAAGAAGCATGCTATTCAAGTAACTAAATAAAAGTATTTCGAGGGCAAAGGATCAAGAAGCATGCTATTCAAGTAACTAAATAAAAGTATTTCGAGGGCAAAGGATCAAGAAGCATGCTATTCAAGCAACTAAATAAAAGTATTTCGAGTGCAAAAGATCAAGAAGCATGCTATTCAAGTAACTAAATAAAAGTATTTCGAGGGCAAAGGATCAAGAAACATGCTATTCAAGTAACTGAATAAAAGTATTTCGAGTGCAAAGGATCAAGAAGCATGCTATTCAAGTAACTAAATAAAAGTATTTCGAGTGCAAAGGATCAAGAAGCATGATATTCAAGCAATCAATTAAAATAATAATCATTTAGCTGCTCTAAGGACCAAGTGGACTATTGTTTATATATTTTATATTTTAATAATTATACTTTAGGGAATTTTGTGGACATATAAGGAATTATTCATTGTAGAAGCCTTTATTATATTTAACTAAATCATTTTAGCTATAAGAAATGATAGTACTAAATCATAGTAGATCTCCCAATCACCTCTGATTCGAGGTCTTGTATTCGAAGATGCCATTCCAACATCAATTCAGTTGGAAAGCAAAGCTGTGCCGTGGATTTATCTTTCTTAATTTTTTCTCTTTTTTAAGTGAGTGAGTCGTTACACACCAGCAAACTTACCGGCCACACCGCTTTACTGAATCCAATGGCACACGGAAGTCAGGCAATCGGAGCATACCAGCTTGTTTTTTTTCTTTTTTTTTTGAAAGAATATATTTGATCGAAGTCATACATACTCTAATTTTATACTCCAAATATTAGGCTAGAAAAGTACCTGTGTTATTAAGAGGAGTATGTGCTCTAATCATTGTAGCATAGCATGTGTTCTAGACAGTGTTTTTAAAAAAAAAAAAGTGCCGGAGCTCATTTCTTGTCAAATTTTTTGAATACCGTAAAAAAGGTGGTGGAGCGCCCCTCCCCCGCAAAAAAGCACTGACAGTGTTTTTTTTTTTAAATAAAAGGTGCCGCAGCTCACTTCTTGCCAAGCTTTTTATAAACCGTAAAAAGGTGGTGGAGTGCTACTCCACTGCGTTCCACTGCGTTCCACTGCAAAAAAAAGCACTAGTTCTAACCATTGTAGCATAGCATGTGTTCTAATCATTGTAGCATAGCATGTGTTCTAACCATTGTAGCATAGTATGTGTTCTAACCATTGTAGCATAGCATGTGTTTTAACCATTGTAGCATAGCATGTGTTCTAACCATTGTAGCATAGCATGTGTTCTAGCCATTGTAGCATAGCATGTGTTCTAACCATTGACCTTCTGCAAGAAAGTCCAGTGCGCTAACGCACGGCCATGCCCCTCAATTCATTCCATACTCAGTCATATATTGTCATTTTGTGTATTCTTCTACAAAGCTCACATTTCCGAAATCCTTTCAGTATTTCAACACTTAACTCCCATACATCAAATATAAGAGTGTAATAAAAATGAAAATCATATTTTTGTTATTATTTTATTTTCACAAAAAAATTACTTATATCAATTTGTTTCTTCCTTAGGAAGAATTCCGGTTCGTTTATTCATATATAGTTTCTTAACAAAATGGTAGAAATGAATAAAGTTTACTAAGAACACCATAAGATGAAAAGTACATTTCATTATCATTGTCCCTGGTCACCTTCTTCCTCACCACCAGCACCATATGGTGACATGCCGGGAGGATTGTGTATTGGAGGCATGATGGGGTATCCACCAAAATCAGGTCCCATCGGAGCAGGGATGTGCTCGGCTCCTGATTCGGGATAGTGACTAATGCCAGCTTCCGCTCCTGGCCATGCTGGGTAGTGACCACCTCCCGGTCCTCCTGGGTAGTGACAACGCTCGTCGGCCATGGTCAATTATGTTTTTTGGTCTAGAAATAAGATAAATATTTCTGAAATAAGATAAATATTTGTTATGTAAAAAAAAACATTTTTTTGGGAACCCAATAAAAATGCTTCTCTTTATAATTGAGAAAATGTAGCATGGTCCCTGTGACGTTTCACAAATTTGCCCCAATACAACTTTGTAACGATGTTCAGTAATTTTAATTATTTTATCAACTTTAATATAAGTCTCGAATCTAATAAATAGCAAGTTATTTAGGTAAATACATTACATAAAACTAACAATAATGACAAATTAATACATCTTGTTACAAATTAGCAAAAATGTGGGAGTTTGTTAAAATCAAATAATATTTGGTGACGTTTGTCAAACGTCACTACGTTAGTCTACATTGGCTAGGGATGGGGTATACGATAATTGAATTTTCGATTTTTTTATACCTAAAATGAAATGTTCCTAATTAGTATTAATTCATAACGAATCTTGACTTATTTAAAGATAGATACAAATCATTTATTAGAAAGTCAGTATAATGAAAATTAGGAATTTAAACATCAGTTTAGAGAAAAACAATTTTTCTATTTATAAAAAAAAAACGATTCAATTTTACCCCATCCCTTTGAGACATGAACATTTCAAACGTCACAGGGACCATGCTACATTTTCTTGAGTATAATGTACAAGCCCACATTTATGTTGTGACACTTTTTCTAAACTTTCAAATATAACAAAAACTTCACTTATGATGTAATATAAAGGTTATTGAAATAGGTGATAGGAAAAGTATATGCGATAGGACAGAAAGGTGGGACGAGATATTATACGGTGATTTGCAATAGAAAATAAAGTCATACTCGTATATTCAAACCAAGTTATGTTCAGATCTACTAAAGTGATGGTTCACATTGGTATATTAGTAACAATATTGATCAACAATTATTTAAATAAGCTGAGTAAAAACAGTGGAAATATGTGCACTGAGAATAATATGTGGTATATCCATGTATGACTGAATAAAAAATGTAATGATTACGGATGAATGTGAATAAAAAACTAACGTAATAAATTTGGTGAAATAGAGCACAATTTGAATATGTTGAACCTATAGGTGTCGAAAGACTGAATGAAAAAATTTATAATGCAAGTAAAAGTGGGAGTTGTGGTAGAGGACGACCGACAAAATTATGGTTGGATCAAATTAATGACATTCAAAAATAGAAAGCTAAAAAGTAAGAGAAACAAAAGGATTTGTAAGAAAAGATGTATGGATTTAGAGGAGGCGAAGGAAGTATGTCATGATAGAAAAGTTAAGCAATATGTCGTCTCTGCTATCCGGACAGGAAAATTACGGGATTGTATGTATATATATAATTTATTAAATTCAATAAAATATGTCTAACTCACCGAATGTTAGTAGATAGTGCAAATGACTGATTAATTTTTGGAACCTTAATAGAAATTAACTTTGGTATATATTGAATTATCAATAATTTGGTTATATAATAAATACTTCAGGGATGCATTAGACAGAAATATATAGTATGTGGTTTATAATTAAGGCATTAACATTGTGGAGGTTTAAAGACATTGTAATTTATTTTTATCAAACACTGTTTATTCCACTTTTTTATGACGGTATAACCCTACCGGTTTCAAGGCTTTCACCTCATCTTCAGGGGAGCGCAAACAAGACTAAATGCTGTTCGAACTGGCACCGATATACACGCTTCAACTGTTGGGGGCTGGAGGGGGGGGGGATAAAGGCATGGGACAATTTCGGCCAAGAGCGGAGAGTTTTTGGGTTAATAACTGTTCAACAGATGTTCCGATCGGTGTACTGATTTAGAAATTTCTAGGGCCTCTAATCTGTCCAATTTATTTCCGTTGCCACTGATATGTAAGAATTTGGCATCATCGATAGAAAAAGTATGATTCTCGCGGTGACAATGATTAGCCATTTCAGAATAAATTAGAGGATTTGTTAAGGCGGATTTGTGTTCACGAAATCTCTTTTCAAAAGATCTTCCTGTCTTTCCTATATAGAAATGATCACAGTCAGCACATATATAGATTTTTTCATATATAATTCAGACCTGAACTAATTCTAAGGTTTCAAAAATGTTCTTGCAAGTGAGTATATTATTTACGCTAAATGTAACACTATTTTAACTGACAAGAAATGTACATAATTTGCGAAAAAACAACAGGTAATTTGATTTGGACATACAATTTTAATGGATCTGGGTTCATTGCCTTTCATTTGTCGTGTCCCCAGTAAACTAGGCTTTTGCCTGTATCTCACTGAGGATTTGGCATGGAAAAATAAATCGATACTTCTTTCCGATTTTCGATTACACAAAAACAAAAACCCCGTTGCATATTGTCATCAACCTGACAAACAGTGACACTCAATTACAACTGGAAACATCATGCGAAATCAAACTCCTCACACATCATTACTTCAGAAAGACCAAAAATGTTCATCCCATAATATACCACACACAATCATAAAAATAAAAACAAAAATATACAGAAAAACAAATATAAAACGACAAAATTAAAACAACAAAAAGAAAGAAACACACTCAAGAGCTCACACTAAGCTTTTCCACACGTCACTCATCCTGAAAGCCCAAGTACTCAAACTCCTGTTGCAATAACTACCACGCTCCGATCGACTGCCTAAATGATTTTCCTTCCTTTACCTTTATTGAATTCGGCACGCCATTGTATGTCATGGGAGCTAAATAGACATATTGCCTTTGTGCAAAAGATGTTTTAACTCTAGGGATGGTGAACATTTGATCAGTTGCCATGCGTGTCATGGGTCTCTGATGAGTCTGCATCTTCCCCTCCTCTCGATGGTAGTGCCAGAAAATGGATTTGAGATGCAAATTGGCTATGTTCAGGACCCGATACTCTCTGAAAAGCTCCGCCGTGGGATACCGGGCAGGAAGTTTACTAATTATTTTCACAATCAATTTTTGGGAAACCTGCAATATGTGATTCAATAGGTGAAGTATATACTTTTAAGAATCTTTTCACTGGGCATATTTCGAATCATACGGAATATGTATCCTACTTTTCTGATTTTTGTGCTCAAATTGTGAATATGGACCTCCCAACGAAGGAACTGATCAACAAAAACTATGTTTAATTAGTTTAGATATATGACGCCCATGACGTTCAATGTCGATAATACAGTATTCTTCACTTAATTTGTTATCATTAGGAACAAAAATATACCACAAAGTTGTTTACGAAGTGCATATGAACTCTGTGCCCATTATAACGCCATGGACCAGATCTGAAGAGGTTAAAATGTGATCGAGTGAAATTAAAAAATATATATGAAACGTGACACTTATATATTCTATTATTATCTGATAGTATACTATATAATATATAATAATATTAGTATTCTAATGCGGACCTGTCAGAAATTTAATGTAAATTCTGAATTTTAAATTATTTACTTAAACTATGATGAACGATAAGTTTATCAATGCGGATTTGTCAAGAAATAATTTAACACTTTGTATACAGAAAACTTCAATTAAAGCCAACAATGCGTCAGTCTTTGAAAATGGATAATTGTAATATCAATTTAGGGACAACTATTCGGAGACAGCTGAAATTGTTATACCAATTTAGCGACAACTGTTCGGAGACAGCTAAAGTTGTAATACCAATTTAGCGACAACTGTTCGGAGACAGCTGAAATTATAATACCAATTTAGTGACAACTATTCGGAGACAGCTGAAATTGTAATACCAATTTAACGAAAACTGTTCGGAGACAGCTGAAGTTATAATACCAATTTAGTGACAACTGTTTGGAGATAGCTGAAGATTTAATACCAATTTAGCGACAACTATTCGGAAACAGCTGAAATTATAATACCAATTTAGCGACAACTATTTGGAAACAGTTAAACTTGTAATATCAATTTAGCAGCAACTATTCGGAGACAGCTAAACTTGTAATATCAATTTAGCAACATTTATTCGGAGACAGCTGAAATTGTAATACCAATTTAGCGACAACTGTTCGGAGACAGCTGAAGTTGTAATACCAATTTAGTGACAAGTGTTCAGAGACAGCTGAAATTATAATACCAATTTAGCGATAACTATTCGGAGACAGCTAAACTTTAATATCAATTTAGCGACAACTGTTTGGAGACAGTTAAACTTGTAATATCAATTTAGCAGCAACTATTCGGAGACAACTGTTCGGATTCAGCTGAAATTGTAATACCAATTTAGCGACAACTGTTCGGAGACAGCTGAAATTGTAATACCAATTTAGCGACAACTGTTCGGAGACAGCTGACATTGTAATACCAATTTAGTGACAACTGTTCGGAGACAGCTGAAATTGTAATACCAATTTAGCGACAACTATTCGGAAACAGTTAAACTTGTAATATCAATTTAGCAGCAACTATTCGAAGACAGCTGAAATCGTAATACCAATTTAGCGACAACTGTTTGGAGACAGCTGAAATTGTAATACCAATTTAGCGACAACTGTTCGAAGACAGCTGAAATTGTAATACCAATTTAGCGACAACTGTTCGGAGACAGCTGAAATTGTAATACCAATTTAGCGATAACTATTCGGAGACAGCTAAACTTCAATATCAATTTAGCGACAACTGTTTGGAGACAGCTAAACTTGTAATATCAATTTAGCAACAACTATTCGGAGACAGCTGAAATTGTAATACCAATTTAGCGACAACTGTTCGGAGACAGCTGAAGTTGTAATACCAATTTAGTGACAAGTGTTCAGAGACAGCTGAAATTATAATACCAATTTAGCGATAACTATTCGGAGACAGCTAAACTTTAATATCAATTTAGCGACAACTGTTTGGAGACAGTTAAACTTGTAATATCAATTTAGCAGCAACTATTCGGAGACAACTGTTCGGATTCAGCTGAAATTGTAATACCAATTTAGCGACAACTGTTCGGAGACAGCTGAAAATGTAATACCAATTTAGCGACAACTGTTCGGAGACAGCTGACATTGTAATACCAATTTAGTGACAACTATTCGGAGACAGCTAAACTTTAATATCAATTTAGCGACAACTGTTTGGAGACAGTTAAACTTGTAATATCAATTTAGCAGCAACTATTCGGAGACAACTGTTCGGATTCAGCTGAAATTGTAATACCAATTTAGTGACAACTGTTCGGAGACAGCTGAAAATGTAATACCAATTTAGCGACAACTGTTCGGAGACAGCTGACATTGTAATACCAATTTAGTGACAACTGTTCGGAGACAGCTGAAATTGTAATACCAATTAAGCAACAACTGTTCGGAGACAGCTGAAATTGAAAATCATAGACACGTTTTTTTTGTTCTGCGACGATTAAAATTTTATACTGCCATCTGTTTTTATAAATCCTTACCATTTAATACAAGGACTTTCTGTCACCTCCTTTGCGTCCCAGAAGAAATCCCAGAAAATTACTTATTCAAAGTGATTCAGAAACAATTGAAAGTTTAGTAATAGTTTTGGTAAGCGTGTAACATTGTTAAATAATGATTTTTTTTATGGAAACAGCTGTACAGACTCACATAATCAAATACAGTCTTTATATTGTTTTGTAATAAATAGGCACATTAATAGCAACAGTATTTATTTATTATGTAATATTTTAATAGTTAAAACATTTACATACCATATAATTCTCTTTTTTAAGTCGCGACAAAGGATATAAAATATAACAAAATATAAACGAAATTGATCGCTGAATTATAGGATTAAGAATTTGATAAAAAAAATATTTATCTTATATAATTATCGTTTTAAATCATGAATTAACATTGTCACTTTACATAAAATACAGGTGGCCCTCGTTTTACGCCATCCGACTTGATTCATTAAAAACAACGTGATTTAAATAAAATTAAGAAAAAATACGTAAAATGCCATTTTAAATTTACCCTATTCAAAGGAATTAGCAATTTAAGTCTTCTAATGGAAAATAACAATAATCATCGTCTTTTGCTATTTTCAAAGCCCTTTTTTTAGTTTTCGACCAATCTCACCCTGACAACCTCCATGACCTAGTTGGTAAGACGCCTGTCTCCCAACCCGGAGGTTGTGGGTTCAAATCCCGCTGGAACTCAGAGATTTAAAAAAAAAGGACTACATCTGGTTTTCACTTAAAACCTCTTTGACATATTTCTGGTCGGTTGGAAGAGATTGCTACATAGTAATAAACCCGCCAGGTTGTACTGTATACAACAAAAGTGTAATAAAACACAATATTATATTTAAATTGAAAAAGGAGGAGTTTTCCTTTTAAATAATGTACGGTTACCCTACTTGAACTAATGGCCGCTAAACATGATACAAAAATCGCATAAAATTTTTCAAATACTCGTTATATGTACATTTTGGTAGAGCAAACGTTAATATTTATTTTATCGACAGTCGCTGACTACCATAGTTTTTTTTTAATAATTTGCAGTATACCCTTCAATAAATTCGAGTTTGTTATTGGGAGATATTGTAAAACGTGATAAGAAGACAGATTTATCTTCTGCTCCCTTAATCGGAAATTAGACTAGAAAAAGAACTGGATTTGAAAAGCTTCTCTTCTTACCCCGAAAAGGACACGGCGTGATTTATGTAAATGTCATATATGATGAAGCACAAACAATTACGCTGCATTTTGTCTTAATTAAGAAACATGATTAATGAAATGATTAATATACAACTCGTATGTTTATTGTTCCAACCTTATCAGTAAGGCTAGGAATTAAAATTTATTAAAAAATTATAAAAATATTGATAATCTTAATTATAATTAATTTACAATGGTGTCGAAGTCGAAGATATCGTGCTTAAGATAAAAATTTAATGAAAATCAAGATATCATTGTATAGTACATAAAATGATATGTCTGTAGGAAAATTTTGCAAAAAAATAACGTACTTGAAAGATAAACATTACGAAGACGCCATACAATAAACAAGAAAATGCACGTATGTTAAACAGTGAATAAAATAAAAATGGAAATGTCAGTTCTTTTTTTCTTTCGACATCTTGGTGGGGTCGGTTGAGACAGTCAATTTATATGTATTTAGATCTGAATTTGTTGTCTTTCATTTGTAGTGTCCCCAGTTGACTGGGTTTTTGGGCATGTCTTACTGACGACTTATAAACTGGAAAAAATTTGTTGATTCTTTTCACCGATTGCTGATTATACAACTCTCAACAACTTGATAAGTAGTAAGATTCAATTACATGTATGCCACAAACTCTCTCAGGCAAAAGTATATAAAAGAAATTACACGGTCGAAAAAAAATATCAAATCATTATTCATCTATACAAAATTTATGAAAAATATATTATACATAGTAAAAATAAAAATGAGATATCACCCATTTAACCCTGAGAGCGCTGCGAGAAAAAAATATAATTGTCTATCTAATGCTGAGATATATTTACGATTCGGACGTTCGTGATAAATATTTATTTTAAACAACAAAAAAACAAAAAAAATATATTTTTACAACATAAATATATTTTAGAATATGTACCCTTGTATTCTAAATGAATGATATTCATTTAGAATACAAGGGTAGAACAAATTTCTTCCACTGCTATAGCAGTGCGCCGATCTCTCAGGGTTAAGGAAAAAGGAAGAGATGTTGGAGAAGAAAAGAAAATCGGAAATGAAACACATAACATTGCTGATTTGACATTTAGAGTTTTTTTTTCAGTTTACATTTATTTACGACGCGTACCGTATGTGTGTTCAATTTATATAGCGCCATTGAGAGAGCAAACTCTCCCCATGGGCGCTCTTACTCGGGACTGGAACTCACTATTATTGACAGATCAAATATACTACATAATACATATGTAAATAATAAGAGATAAACACTTATTGACATAGCTATTTTAATAAGGAAAATTATAACGTCTGGGTACTGATAATTTCGGAGCAATACATCAACGTCAATTGCAACCTCCTGATATGTATTCTGTTTGATTCGGTGTTCTGGCTGATAAACTTATTGACCCATATTTTTTTTAAATGAGAAAGCTCATCCAGAACCCATCACCAGGACTCTGTGTAGGACCATGATTGATATTTTTTAAGTAAACCAACGCCATCTGATTTGCAAAGACAACGTTTTAATGACGTCACCATCACTAGATTACGACCGCTAGATAACGGCACCGCTTTCTTAGGAAACCGTAACTTAACACCGGTTTCAGTAGGATGTAGCCACTGTGGAGCTTCTTTTCTGGATAACCTGAATTCTTCTTGAAGGAGAGAATGCATATTTACAAACCTCAAATAATCCAAGACTCAAAAACGACATTCGAGACGAAATAAGCTACTTCGAACCCGAAACCTTGCATTTAGTAATGGAAAATGCCCTGGAAAGAGCTAAAATTAATGGCGAGCATTTAAGGGATGTGATATTTTTTTCGATGTGTTATATTGGAGGCCAATTCTTCGTATCCTTTGGATTGCATAGCGCGCCAACGTGTCTATAATCCAAGAATTGTAAATTACCGAAAGACATTCGACAACGTGCAGAAACCGAACCATAACATACTTTAGACATGTTCCTAGAAAAAAAGTCAACAAAATCTGATGATCACGCGGACAGTTGAGGGAAGACAAGCAAGATAAATATGTCCTATGGGATGAACAGATCAAACAAAGGTGTAAACAGGATCCTTTTTAAGTGTTGCATTCAACATGGCTCAGGAAAACATGGCTCAAACATGGCTCAAGAAAACAGAGTATCTGTACCTACCATTCGAGAACACAAATGCTGTCACTCCCGTAATGCAAATGGATGGAGAAACATTACCAAATTGTGACTCCTTTAAGTATCTTGGGTCACTCATCCATAGCGATGGAGGATGTGCAGCAGATGTAACACATAAAATTAGTGTGGGATGGATGAAATTTAGATAAATGACGGGAGTTCTATGTGATCCGAAAATGCCAGTAAAGTTAAAAGCAAAAGTATACCAAACGATTGTCAGACCCGCACTCCTCTATGGCTCTGAATGCTGCGCGATGTATAACTCTTACTCTAGGCAACTAGAAACTGCTGAAATGCGCATGCTAAGATGGTCAACGGGTGTGTCCCTAAGAAACAAAATAAAAAGTTCACGCATTCGTGGAAGCCTAGGTGTTACAGACATCAACAGCAAGGTGGAGGAGAGGCGATTGAGATGGTATGGACACGTTGGACGCAGAGCACCCGATCACATTGTGAACCAGGCAATCTCCATGAATCTGCCTCGAATAACAACCAGAGGATGACCAAAGAATTCATGGGTGGTGCAAAAAGATAACCTGATGCGGAGGCACGGCCTGGGGGACGTAGTCCGGGACAGAAGAGCATACAACTTGAGGACGAGGAGAGCTGACCCCAACAGTCTTCGCAGACAATGAGTTGGGATGGAGCCAGGGAGGAGAGAGATTCAACATGGCTCAGGACCGGGAGAGATGGAGACAGGTGCGCCGAGTTCGAAATATAGCAGAGGGCCACGATAATTAGCATTGAGCACACGATGACTAAGAAATAAATGATTTTTATAAATACATACCTCAGAAACTTTTTATATTTTTCTCAGAAGTTATGAATAATTAAAAATTAACTGGAATTTAAACAACCAATTAAAGCATTAAGTCAAATAATACTTAACATGAGATTATTCTAAGTAAAGTAAGGTTTGGTTTAATCTTATCGTTAACACGATTTCTATTTTATTTTGATCTTTATCAAACTAACTGCCGTTTAATATTTTAGGTGGGCCCATGACAAGTATAATTCCAAAATTAACAAATAAATTAAATTTAAACATTTTATCAAAAGTGTTGGCTTTAACTTTGTGGAACTCCATATTGAAGTATTTAACAATAAATTAATTTGTTAATCCACTAATAACATTAATTTACACTACACACGTTTCTACCTTCTATCCCGAGGCTCTCTTCTACCAGAATGTTCCCGGTTCGTTATGAGGTCAGTGCTTATATCAGACTTGTTTCATGTTAGTTTATATGGGCCATCCACCTCAATACATTTCAATTTTCATAAAATCGTTAAAATCGAAATGGTTGTGAAGGAAACAATACAAGTATATTATAGTAACATGCTAGTAATAAACTTAACCTTTTCCCTGCCAGCCATGGAGTAGGTGGTGTGTACCTGTAGACCTGACTTTTGCGACATTTTTATTTTTGTTTTAACATATATACTTAACATCACGCCACGTTTAAACATACATACTTAACATCGTGCCATGTTTTAACATACATACTTAACATCACGACACGTTTTAACATACATACTTAACATCGTGCCACGTTTTAACATACATACTTAACATCACACCACGTTTTAACATACATACTTAACATCGTGCCATGTTTTAACATACATACTTAACATCACGACACGTTTTAACATACATACTTAACATCGTGCCACGTTTTAACATACATACTTAACATCACACCACGTTTTAACATACATACTTAACATCGTGCCATGTTTTAACATACATACTTAACATCACGACACGTTTTAACATACATACTTAACATCGTGCCACGTTTTAACATACATACTTAACATCACACCACGTTTTAACATACATACTTAACATCGTGCCATGTTTTAACATACATGCTTAACATCGTGCCATGTTTTAATTAACATCGTGCCATGTTTTAATTAACATTACGCCACGTTTTAACATACATACTTAACATCGCGCCATGTTTTAACATACATACTTAACATCGTGCCATGTTTTAATTAACATCCTGCCGTGTTTTAACATACATACTTAACATCACGCCACGTTTAAACATACATACTTAACATCGCGCCATGTTTTAACATACATGCTTAACATCACGCCACGTTTTAACATACTCGTACATACTTAACATCGTGCCATGTTTTAATTAACATCGTGCCATGTTTTAATTAACATTACGCCACGTTTTAACATACATACTTAACATCGCGCCATGTTTTAACATACATACTTAACATCGTGCCATGTTTTAATTAACATCCTGCCGTGTTTTAACATACATACTTAACATCACGCCACGTTTAAACATACATACTTAACATCGCGCCATGTTTTAACATACATGCTTAACATCACGCCACGTTTTAACATACTCGTACATACTTAACATCGTGCCATGTTTTAACATACATACTTAACATCGTGCCATGTTTTAACATACATACTTAACATCGTGCCATGTTTTAACATACATGCTTAACATCACGCCACGTTTTAACATACTCGTACATACTTAACATCGTGCCATGTTTTAACATACATACTTAACATCGTGCCATGTTTTAACATACATACTTAACATCGTACCATGTTTTAACATACATACTTAACATCGCGCTATGTTTTAACACACATACTTAACATCACGCCACGTTTTAACATACATACTTAACATCGCGCCATGTTTTAACATACATGCTTAACATCACGCCACGTTTTAACATGCATACACACAGGATATGTATGAAAACAAGTGATTTTTTTTTATTTTTTATAAAGTAATCTATAACACAAACATTTGCTTAAGGCTATATTTTTATACAAATGAATATCTTAAGAACTAATCTAATTTATATAGTATAACTGTGACTAACTTAATTTTAATTTCCTCCGTCATTTAATTTTTAATAATCATAATGTGTAAGTAAGAGAATTTCTTAGAAATACGAGTAGTTAACACCTACATACTACTTATGACTAGATAACAATTCTTACAAATAATTATTTAGCAAGTGCATGTCCACTCGTTCAGGCTACTTGTATTCCATCACATTCACTGAGACCTTGATCCTCCCAGCTTATACTGTAGGTGGACTAGTCAGGCAACAAATTAAGGTTCGAGAGCCTGTGCTTACAACGGAAAGGTAGATCGGACTTACTTTCGTAAGTCTTCAGGGATATTATTAATGTATTAGTTTTTACATTTACGGAGCAAGTCTTATATTAATTGGAAACTAGTTCTAGAGTCTCACTGTATGGACAGTAAAGTTTTATATTAATTGGAAACTAGTTCTAGAGCCTCGGTGTATGTGTAGTAAAGTCTTGAATTAATTGGGAACTAGTTCTAGAATCTCACTTTATGTACAGTAAAGTCTTATATTAATTGGACACTAGTTCTAGAGTCTCATCGCATAGACTTTTTCTGTTCGATTGATACAAAAGCTTCAGACAACATAACACAGCATGGAGAGGTGCATTCCAGATTATAACAGGAGAAACCGCAAACACAATTAGTGAATTTGCGTCCAAACAAAAGTGAACGATGTTTTAGAGCAAGAATTCGCAAACTTTTTTCGGTCCCTTTACCAAAAACTTTAAAAAAACCGTCGACCCCTAGTAATTTACTTTACTTACTCAAATTAATACGTTTGTACAGTACTCGATATTGAATATTTCACTAGATATCAAACTTTTCATTTTAATCACATATAATTAAGGACTGAAAAAAAAGGACTACGGAGTTTTTTTTAAATTTTATTTATTATTATTACACATGACAAGAAATATATACAATTTGCGAAAAAACAACAGGTAATTTAATTTGGACATACAATTTTAATGGATCTGGGTTTGCTGCCTTTCATTTGTCGTATCCCCAGTAAACTAGGCGTTTGCCTGTATCTCACGGTATGCATTGCATTACCTTGTACAACATTTAATATTAAAATATGTGCTGACAAAAATGAAAGCAAAAATATACGAGCAGAGTTTTTATTTTTATTTTTGACATTTATGAAAAAAATATGTAAATTTAAAATAAGTACAAATATTGACAAATATTTTTAATTAGGTACCTATTGGAATAATAGATATTTCGTAGTTACAAACAAATACGAGTAGCAGTAGTAAGGGGGTCTATTTTTGCTGTCGTCGACCCCCAATTTTTTTTATTGAAACTATCGACCCCTAGAAAAATCAAATCAACCCCAGGGGGTCGACATCGACCACTTTGGGAACTCTTGTTTTAGAGTTTACAAAAAGACTCAAGGAGCTAGGCACGTTGCTCGAATAATCAACCATCGTTGGACATATGTGGTAATCCCGTGGTGCCCAATAGGCAGAACTAGACCCTGTAAGAAGACCAGAGGCATACTGGGTGGACGAAGTAATTAAGCAAGCAGCAATTACGTGGTAGAAGTGAAAGGATTTTGTTAAATAACTTGGAGTGGCTTACATCCTGCAGGGGATGAACGCAGGCTAATTTATTTATTTATATAAGTAAACCATATAATGTACCTTATAATAAAAAATAAAAAAATGAAAAAAACAAGTAGTGAGGGCTCAATACATTAAGATTGACAGATTACATATAAAAAAAAAGACAATTACTACTAAAAACAATCGGAAAGAAACATGTATCAAATTGTACTAAATCACATGTTATCAACGTAGTACGAAGCCATCCACAGGCGCACAGCCCGCACTGTGCAAAAAAAAAATCAAACACAAAAAGAAAATCATTGAACAAACAAAATATAAAAGACGGAATCAAACAGGTGCAGCTTCATAAATCTTCTTCAGGGCGGGGGAAAAATCACAAAAATAGTAAAAAAAAAACACAAATTTCAATTAAAAAGCAGTTTAAAAAAGTTCTTCAAAAGTTCTCGAAAGACACGCGGGATCCCATTTCAAGACTCAGATAAGTGCCTTTTCAGGCACTCCTTATTATAGCTCAGCAAACTAACTTCAAAAATATCCGAGACTGCACCGTAATCATTCCCGACCCTGTGTAGTCTAGGTGTAGGAGAATTGGCTAAATAATTTGTTCTATAATTTCCACATAGAAATGTGTCTTCCAGCCTGTTAATTGTCGGAACTCGAATGCTTATCAGTTCCAAGAGTTTCGGGCAATTGATTATTCCATTCAAGACTTTAAAAAGTACAATCAAGTCCGCTAATATTAAATAAATAAATAAGTATAGGTTTATTGACAGCAACATAGTATGTACTCGTACAAAATATATTTAAATAACACTTCTAAAACACATTAATTGCAGATAATACATTAAATACAGAAGCTATCAAAAGATCTGGGTTCATCTAATAACATCCCCTCGGCCAAGATACATCATAACAATATAGGGCGAACCCAGCCACGGGGACACCACATGTTTTTCAGCCCACACCCTTGAGCACGTAGAACGAGAAGATAAAAAAACAAAGAAAATAAATAGATGACAAAAAAAAATACATTCAAGAGAGAAGACATTAAAAGGTCCGGGTTCATCCCACAAACATTCCCCCGGCCGAGACACACCCCACCAATGTAGGGCGAGCCCGACCGCAAGGGCATCGGGGGGCTTCCATCCCACACCCCCGCATATCTAGATTAAAGAATAAATAAAAATAAAACAAAAACGTATGGCAGAAAACAAAATAAAAATTAAACCCACATATACCACCTCAGGTTAGCTGTCATCAAGAATGAAAAAAAGCCTCAAAGGAGTCCCAATTTTACAAAATGACAAATGGGAAATGAAATAGTTGAAACAACATTGAAATAGTTAGGCAGTAATACTCGTACATTGAAATAGTTAAGCAGTTTTAAAATAATGAATGAGAAGATAACGCACAAACACGTATGCACAATCCCCGATTCACTACCAGCGAAAAGAGAGAAAAGAAAGAAAAAAAAAGCAAACAAGAGACCCATTAACCACCCAGAAGATAGCACTTTAGACTTTAGAGCATCTCTGAAGGTACAACTATTCACCCGCCCCTTCAAGGCCTGGGGCAAATCATTCCAGCATTTGCTGGCTGAGTATGAGAAGCATCCCTTGAATAGTGTTAGATTATGGTTTGGAATAAGTAAAAGAGTCTCTCTGCTTCTAGTTTCGTAGCCGTGAAAGTGAAACAATCAATGCTGATGATGATATATACCCGTTTATTATTAGTATAACTGTTTATTATATATACTCGTTTGTTGAGTTTTGTCTTTCATTTTTCATAATTGTTAATTGATGATTTATTCTTGATTAGAGTTTTGATTAATATTGTTGGGACCATTATTGTGTTTTTCTATACACATATGTGTTGAGTGTACGAATTTTGTGAATGCTGATGCTGATGATGATGATGATATATACCCGTTTATTATTAGTATAACTGTTTATTATATATATTCGTTTGTTGAGTTTTGTCTTTCATTTTTCATAATTGTTAATTGATGATTTATTCTTGATTAGAGTTTTGATTAATATTGTTGCGACCATTATTGTGTTTTTCTATACACATATGTGTTGAGTGTACGAATTTTGTGAATGCTGATGCTGATGATGATATATACCCGTTTATTATTAGTATAACTGTTTATTATATATACTCGTTTGTTGAGTTTTGTCTTTCATTTTTCATAATTGTTAATTGATGATTTATTCTTGATTAGAGTTTTGATTAATATTGTTGCGACCATTATTGTGTTTTTCTATACACATATGTGTTGAGTGTACGAATTTTGTGAGTGAATTTTTTGTGTGCATATTGTTTTATGACAGTCCTTTCATGCGTGCGATATAACCCTGGGCTTTGGCCTGCCGTGTGCTTGTACATATATGTGGTGGTATATGTTTGCTTCTTATGATAATGATATTGCATGAATTATGTTCAACAACTTGTGTTTTTAATTAATTTTCACTTTAAATTTACAGCGTGTAGTATTAGGAAACAAAGTCAATGGGGTACTTAAACATATATACGAATATATACTACAAAATGACAATATCAAAAACTTATAAAAATCTAGAAAAAATTATAAGTTCACAATAATATGTTGGTGCCAACTTTTATTTATGAGAGTGAAACGTGGATGTGGAAATAAATGGGTGGGGGCGAATAAATGGTTTAGAAATACGTGTATTTAGAAGATGACATGGAGTGACAATGTATGATAGAATATAGAAAGAAGTGATAAGAAATGAATGTGGACTTAGGGCTGATGTGTTAAGTATAATGAATAAGAGTATGTTGAGTTGGTTTCGGCATGTAGAACGAATGCATGAAGAAAGACTAACAAAACAGATACACAGTGTAGATGTGAGTGAAAGGCGTATGAGAGGAAAACTATGGAAAGTATGGTTACATAAAGGGAATATTCTGAGGAGGAAAAGATAAAAATAAAGAAATCATAGATGTCGTATGAGAAAGTGTATGGATAAGGAAAATACCAAAGATGTGTGTCAAGTTAGTAAAGTTTGGCGGTCTGTCATATCTGCCTACCCTGACAGGGAAATGGCGTGATGTTTTGTACGTATGTACGAGTATATATTAGTTTTTCAGTTTACGTTACCTTTTATTCAAAATAAATTCCTTGTGATTCAATACAATACTGGAAAAGGTTGTAAAATTTTCTGAAGCACTCGTGAAACTCATTTTTCAGAATTGCCTCCAAAATCGCGGTCGAAGCCTTTTAGATGTCTCAAATTGTGTTGAAACGCTTTCTTTTCATCGCCAATTACAGTTTCGGTAATAACCAGAAGTCACATGGAGCCAAATCAGGGGGAATACGGGTAGTGATCGAGCACGACAATACTTTTTTTGGCAAAGAAATCGCGTACAATCTTGCTTTTGTGCGCCTGTGCATTGTCGTGCAAAAAAGACCATGCCCCTTGTTCCTGGTATTCGAGTCAAACTACGAGAATCCTAGCCCACAAACGATTCAAAACACCCAAGTACACATCAGCGTTCACCATTTCACCTTATCGATAATTCCTTTAGGATAAAAAAAAACGGTGAGTCTTGATTCGGCTCTTCTGCATGCGACCTTTTTTTTGATTTCGGAGATTGTGGACCCTTCCATTCCGAGCTCTGGCGATTTGTAAGTAGCTCATACTAAAAGCATCATGTTTCATCACCTGTTACAATATTTGACATGAAGTCTGAATCCATATCTTCCGCTTTTTTCATGTATCTGCAGTGCTCCACTTTGCACACTTTTTTAATTGTAAGTCATTGTGTGCCCTTTCGTTTGCCCAAATTTTCCGTTAAAATGAGATGGATAGTAGATTTAAAAAATCCAGTGAACTCCTCAATAAACCTAGTAGACGCATAACGATCATTTCGAAGAATTCCAACCACTTTTTGAAAATTTTCTTTAATTTTAACAGTGAATGATGGGCCAAGTCATGGATAGTCTTCAATACTTTCTCTACCATCTCAAAATCTTGCATACTACATACTTAAAAACGTTTTTACAGCTCATTGATTCACAGTTTGA